>CAUYRH010121499.1:0-67303 GCA_963574655.1 Perodicticus potto | reverse complement strand
CTTTTTAAAATTTTTTCTTTCTTCACTCTTGCTCTCTCCCTTCATCCCTCCCTCCCTTTCTTTCTTTCATCCGTCCTTCCTTCCTTCTTTTCTTCCTCTCTTTCTTCTTTCTTTTGGGAAAGGCAAGGAGGGAAATACTTTTGAATATTTACTATAAGCCAGGCTTTGTGCTAGTTGTAAATCCTCATAGCAAACCACTGGGCTTAGTAGCATCATCTCCATTTTGCTGATGAGAACAGGGAAGCACAGAGACACTGAGACACCTGCTCATAGATACATGGCTGGAAGGTGGGAAGGCTTCTTTTGAGCTCAAGGTCATCGTGCACCAGTGCGTGCTCCCTTTCCAATTTGTATAGTGGAGCCAGGAGATCCTGTAAGCCAGTGTGTCCTTTTTAGAAGGCCAGGCTCTGGGGCAGGGACTGTGGTAGAGGAGCAAGGAGACAGGGAAGCAGCTAAATGAGAAGAATCAGACAGCTTAGGGATGAGGACTGATGGCTTCCAAGGAGTAAGAATGCAAGAACGAGGCTCTCAGGCTGGTTAGAAGGGGCACAGCATCCAGCGTCCAGGGGCCTGTGAGTGAGGCCCACCATCCCCACTGTCCGTCACAGTCTTAGTCTTTGTTCCCACATCTTTAAAATGGGTGTAACCACCATGTCTGCTTCACAAGGGTGTTGTAGGGTTAAGTGAAACAATACATGTCAAATGCATGGTACGGAGTAAGCACTCAGTAGATGTTAGCATTCTTGCTCTTGTTACCACTCCTAATTATACCACTGTGAAATTCATTTGGGAATCATAAATTGCCATGCAAATATCAATTAATTTAAGGGGGCCTTGGGCAAATTCAAGGAGGGAGTAGAAGTGGAACATCCAAGGCCCAGGGAATGACCATGCGGTAGTCCATGCCACAAGCCACACCACCGTACGAGGCAGCCCTGGTTTATTGGGGAATGGGAGGAAATTCCTTACCACGCATCCCTTGGTCAGGGATGCATGCATTTGTTCCACAGGTATTTATTGAACACCTACTATGTGCTGTATGCTGTACCAGGAGGGGTAGGACATGGTCTTGGCTGTTCAGGAGCTCATAGACTCTGAAGGAGACAGACAAGCACAGAGACACCGATCATTCACTGACAGAGTGGGGCTTCACACAGTGTCCAGAGACAGGGAGCAGGTGTGTGCATGTGTGTGTGCCAATGTGTCTATCATGGTGGGCAGGGAAGGCTTTTCTGAGAAGGAGCACTTAAATTAAGCCTTAAAAAATAACTAGGAGTTAGGCTGGCTGTCATGGTTCATATGTGTAATCCTAGTACTCAGGGAGGCTGAGTGGGGAGGATCCCTTGAGCAAGAGTGAGACTCTGTCTCTATAAAAAAAAAGTAGAAAAAATTAGCTGAGTGTGATGGCATACCTCTAGTCCCAGGTACTCAAGAGGCTGAGGCACAGGAGGATTGCCTGAGCAGAGGAGTTTGAGGTTGTCGTGAGCTATGGTGATGCCACTGCACTCTAGCCAGGTGATAGAGCGAGACTGTGTCTCAAAATAAAATACAAGAAAATAGTAGGAGTGTATCAAGTGAGAAGTGAGGAGGGCAGACTAGGGGGAAGTAATAATGTCTACGAACACATCAGGGCATTTTTTTTTTTTTAAGAGAGAGTCTCACTTTGTCACCCTCCGTACAGTGCCCTGGTTTCATAGCTCACAGCAACCTCTAGCTTTTGGGCTTAGGCAATTCTCTTACCTCCACCTCTCAAGTAGCTAGGACCACAGGTGCCCACCATAATGCCCGGCTATTTTTTTTGTTGCAATTTGGCCCAGGTTGGGTTTGAACCTGCCACCCTTGGTATATGGGACCTACTCACTGAGCCACAGGCACCACCCAACATCAGAGCATTTTGAAATATGTAATTAGAGTCTGAAGTGTATATCCATGGTGCAGAATTGGGGAAAGCCAGAAGGGTGGATAGGATGAGAGAAGGAATGGAAATGAGGCCTGGGGCCAAGTTGTATGGGGACTTTTATACTACACTAAGGGTCCTGGAGGCTTCTCTCTGTTGAGGCAGTCGGAGGAAGCAGCAGTGTACATGAAGGATATGACCAGGAGGTCTCACGGACTTCTGGAGGGTATTTATCAGTCTCTTACTCCCTGCTAGGAACCCTTCCAAGGTCTTTGCATGGATTCCCTACTTTAACCCTCACCCGCATTACACAAGTTGGCCCCATTATATCCCCATTTTGCAGATGAAAAAAACTAAGGCCCAGCAAAATTCTATGTCAGATCTGAACCCAGACAGGTTGGTTCTTTCCCATCCTAGTAGCTGTTGCATCTTACTGTGACAGGGAACACATTTAAGAGGCTGAAAAAGAGGCTGGGAAAGAAGTGCTGATATGTGAAAGAGGGCAGGTGTCCTGTGGGTGGAGGTGAGGGTGGAAAGCCTTCTGTCCCAGGTGGAGAAGTAAAGACATGTTCAGGAAGCCTGAGGCCTAGGGAAATCTGTTCTCTAGGTCACCTCATTCACAGAAACTTCTAGTTGTCATCTCATGTCCATTGAGATTCTTTTAGGCCTGCCCTCACCTTCTGTTTGGAGCAGGTGATCCTGGCCCAAGAAAACACTGAGAACACACTGCCCACTGCAACACTGGGCCAGGAAGTAGAGTTCACCCTCTTCTCCCCTGAGGATTTCAACCTTTGAAGTTGCTTGTAACCTTTCATTGAGAAAAACTGCTAATTGGGAGCTGCAGCCATTCCCGCCTGTTCAGGGTGGCCCTTGGGTCCACAGGCCGGCACCCAGAGGGGGCTGCACTTTTGTTGAGAGCTTGTCCTCTTGTCTCTTGGGTGCAAAAAGCACCCTGGAGTAGAAATGCAAATAATGATTAGGGCACAATGATCCTCAGGCCGGTCTCAGGAAGCGCCCAGGTAGCTCAGGGAGGAATTGGCTTCAGCAGCTCCCGATGCAGAGTAAACAGAGAAGGTGAGCCGAGGCCAGCGGGAGAGAGGGCAGAGGAATGGCCTGATGCTCAGCCAACAGCAGCTACCACATCCAGGGCCAGAGGCGCTTGGCTGCGCCGCCCAGTCCTGATGACGGCCGGAGCTGCTTTCCAAGTGCCCCTGAGTTGCCGTTACTTAATTAGCTCCATGGCCATAAAAGGCTGGCTCGGCTTGGAGGAGGCGCCTGGCCCCAAGAAGCAGCAAACTGAAGTGTCATAAAAACACAGCTTGGAGAAGGGGCAGGGGAAGGGCAGGGTGGTGGATTCTAGTCACCCCGCGAGGGCTGCTTCCAATAGCCATTGCCCACCCTGGCCTGAAGGGATCCTGAGACCCTGCCGCCGAGCCCGAGTAGCTCATGTCACTGCCGCCCAGGTTTAACCCATCATGGAAGAAAGGGTGCAGGCCCTTGCAGGAGAAGGACACAAGCCGAGGCACATGCGCTGTTTAAACAAGACCAGAAGACAACATGAAAAAACTTTTGACCCTCTGTTTAAAACTCTTTTTGGGATTCTTGGAAAACTGAGGAATGTGTCACTCAATGTCACCTCCTGCCCCCAATTAGCACCTCATGTGAGAAAATTATTATAGTATGTAGGGCCAAAAAAAACTTGCTACTAAAGAGGTTGAGCTCACAGGGTGGTAAAAGGAGACGTTTGGAATCAAACTCCTCTGGGTTTGGATTTTGGCTTGGGCGCTTCCTAGCTACGTGACCTTAGGGAAATCACTTCACTTCTCTGATCTTTGTTGGTTTCCTTGACTATCAAAAAAAGATAATAATAAGATCAATTTCTTAGGATAGGTAGAAGAATTGAAGTCCTGTGTGTAAGGCACCCAACACAGTGCTCACATACGGTAGATGCTCACCAAACGCAGGCATATTTGAACATACAAGGGCTGTCCAGAAACTAGCCAGACATATATGTCTCTATTTTTCACAGTACATGGCTGGCCACTTTTTGGACAACCAGGTATTTCTAAAACACAACGTAGCCTCCCTCACTTTCTAGTTCTGGAAATGGAGGCAGTAATATGTATCATTATGAAGTTGCCACGTGGACATTCCTTCCATGATAATGTGCTTAGTATACGCTCGATATTGGTCTTTTTTTCTTTTCTTTCCTTCTCTTCCCAAGGCTGCTCAGAGGCTCAGAGCCAAATGCATTGTCTAACATGGCTCTTGGACTACAGCTGTTTCTCACTTCTTCTTTCTGTTGTATCAGTCATGTTGTATACATGCAATTTGTTGGAACCTGTCTCAAATTCTTTTCGAAGAAAGGTCAGGAGCAAACAGGCATACAAACACTCACAAATCCATATTCTGTGCCATAGGAACTCTTTCCTGTCCCTCTGTCTGCCTCTCTAGGACCTAAATCCTCTACCTTGGAGGGTGCCATATGCCGCCAGCCACAAGCTGCACAGTCTCCTGAGCCCTGATGCCCACAGGGGGCACTTGGCATGCCCATAGTCCCATCCTGAGACCAAGCTGGTTGGTAGGGAGGAGCCAGCTATCATCTTTCTTAGGCTCCTTTCCCATGCCCTCTCTCCACTGTGGGGTCTATGCCAACTACCCTCAGTGTGTCTCTCCTGCTCACCATCCCTTGGATCAAATAGAGGGGAAAGGATGTCCTTGGTCACCACTTGCAGGTCATTTGCCAAGGGCTCACTGACTCCTGAAGACACTCCCAAGAGGCAGGTCCTATTATTTTGCCCATTTTATGGGTGGAAAGGTGGAGAAACTTTGCTCCACATTTCCACCATTGCTCACCCAAGGTCAGTTGGTGGCAGAGCCAGGAATAGGATGCAGGACTGGGGGAAATAAGACAGCAATGATACCAAGCCTCATGCTAAGGGTCAAATGCAAACTCAGGCTCTGTGACTTTATGAGAATAAAAAATCATAGAGAAAGAAAACCAACCACACAAATCCCAAGAACTTCATGAGCACTGACTTTTGCCCTGGAATTGGGCCATGGGTGGTGGTGTAGGCCGTGCCATGTGCTGTGCTTTCATTGAGCACCTGCTGTGTGCTGGCGACTATGCTCCTCACCCTCCATGTGGAGTTCCCCGGACACGCAGTGCTGGCTCCCCTGGCTTGCTGTTTCCTCTTCCTGGGTCTGCTTCCTCCTCTTTTCCACCTCCTGTCTTGATAGACTATACTCAAACATTGCCCCCAGGTAGTGAGTCTGCATTCCCACAGTGCTCTTATGGCACTGGCCCTATTATAATACCCATCTGTGAGCGTCTCTCCCTCTAGGGAGCATATTCTCTGCAGACGTGGGTCATGCTTTTTACATCTCCTATTTCCTACACACAGCATAGTGACTAATCGTTTGTTTACTTAAACCAAAAGGAGTTGGCAAACTGTAGCCCGTGGGTCAAATCGAGCCTTTGGCCTGCTTTTGTATGGCCCCAGAGAAGAATCATTTTTACATTTTTAAAGGGTTGCAAACAAACACAACAAAAACAAGAATATGCGCTAGAGACAGTATGTGGCCCTGTAAAGCCTAAAATATTTAATATCTGGCCCTTTACGGAAAATAATTTGCCAATTCTTGCTCTAAACTATTGCAGCTAAGTCTTGGTGGTGGGGAGCAGAGGAGCTAAGGGGACAAGGGGACTCAGCCTGATGCCAAGGGCCTTGTCTGGTTGCAGTAGAAAGATAGGAGCCTCCCAATAGCCAAAAAGGCTGGACAACTGCTGAGGAGACACCTGTGCCTGGTGTCTCCTTCACTTTACACTTAGGACTAAATATGGAACCCCCATTTCCTATGCCTAGGTCAATTTCTTGTGAATTTCCTAGGCCTCAATTCCATGAATGGGCTGTATCCATTCATTGATACACTCATTCACCTTGCCCCCGGCGGAAGGGACTGTATTCATTCGTTTCCTGGCCAAGGAACCCATACACCTATATATACTCTGAGGCTACAGGCCTAAAGGAGGAGACGGGGAAAGACTGGGAGAGGAATGGAGAGAGCTTCTCTCTCCCCACTTGAATTCTCTCCCTCTACCAGGAGCTTTAGTGTTTTCTGTATTCTTTTCTGTAAATAAATTCTGTCTTACCACTGAGGGGTGGGGGGGGGGGAAATAATGTACCGAAGAATAATAAAATACATTTAAAAAAAAAAAGGAAATGGCTATTAAAAAAAAAAAAAGAAAGAAAGATCGGAGCCTCCAGGAGCAGGAGACGGAGGGATTCACACAAGCCTGCCTGGGAGCAGGGGCTGGTCAGAGAGATTCCAGGAAACCGAGTTCAAAGGGTAAGGAGGGTTTCCAAGGTCCTAAGAAATATTGGGTCTTCCCAGCTCAAGGACAGAGCATAAAAACTAAACAGAGTAACAGGCTCTGTGTAAAGAAGATGATACCTGAGAAATCACTCCACGAATTATGGAAGGATGTATGTGTAATTTGTGCTTGGAACTGTTACAGGCAACAAGTTTTTAAAGCACGAACAAGTCATTGGTAAGAACAAGAGCAAACAGGGCAAGTTGCGAGAATTAGATCAGAGATACAAGGCAAACAGCACCACTGAGCGCCACACTCTTTCATGATTGGCTCAGATTCAGCTTCAAACATTTCTCAGTCCAAGCTCCAGCACACACACCCCCACCTCCAACCCCCACCCTCGCCATCTGGACTGTACCAGGAGATGTAACCTGCTTGTCATTCTTGGACTGGGTGGAGTCCCCAGGCCCTTGGGACAGTGGGGGCTTTGAGGAGAGGGGCTGCACCGAGGCAGGGGGTGGGCTGCACACACCGAGCTCCTCCCTCAGCTGCACTGGCATTCCAAAGGTCTGGCTGAACCAGATTGTGGCTGGAAAGTGCTTAGGCCAGGCCACTGGCCAAGACAGGGTGTCATTATTTATCCACACAAAGTGCTCCGTGGTTATGTCTTTATTAATAATTTCCTGTGGGCTCAGAGGTGCCCACAAGCCACAGTGTCACCTAATTGGCTGCTGCTGCCTCCTCTGTGGGCTGGTGGCTGCTTCAAAGGCTAGGCCTTCCTTTGGGTGCAGAGGGACCCAGTAATTAGCACCTGCCTCCTCTGTGCCCTGCCCAGTGAGTCAGAGAGATGCTTGGTCAGCAGTCCCCTTCTCCTGGCCAGTCTCTGCGGACTTGGAGACTTCAGGTGTCAGGCGATGAACCACAGGGTAGCTGCAGCCTTCTTGGAATGTGACAGTGGAGCATGTGCTGTCCCCTCTCCACAGGACTCCTTGAGCACTACGACAACAGACTCCCCGCTTGGCAGGAATTTGTATGTAGACGCACTGGGAGATGCTGGGGTGAGGCAGGGAGACTAAGGGGCTTGGGCCTGTCCTCATGCAGCTCAACAGGGCTGTAATGGCCTGGGGAGTTCAGGGTTCAGGGGAGCAGCAGTCTGCCCAGCCTCTGGGAGTTGAGGAAGTCTTGCTGGGGGAGCTGGGACCTTCACAGAGATGTAGCAGATCTTTGGGAGTCACTGGAGGTGAGGACGCAGGTTCCCAGGAGGGAACAGCCTATGCTAGCAGAGGCCAGACACAGCATGTGGCCAGACAAGGGGGCCAACAGAGGCTGGTCGCAGATTGCAAGGAGGGCATGATGAGGAAGATGAAGGGTAAGGGCCATGGGTCATGAAGGCAGGAGCTGGATCTCATGGGACTCTGTGGCAAAGCATTAGGCCTTTTTCCAGAGTACACTGGTGGTTGTAGGCAGGGGAATGGTATAATCAGATTAGCATTTTAGAAATATTTAAAATCTGGTAGCCCAGGGAAATTCCATGTCTGACCCATTGGGCTCCCTCCAGGATGAGGGAGGCATGAGTCTCATCCCATATGGGCCACACGGGTGAATAGGGCTCACTCATGGGCACCTGGCCTTAAAAGGACATTGAATGACCTGTAATTTACTAAGAGGAAAGGGAACAGATAGAATAGCACCCTCTAATCCAGCTCAAAACTCCCATCCAGGTACCTCTGGGCAAAAGCCCTGGTCACAGGACTGAGCTTCACTGTAGGCAGGCTCTCACTGCAGGGAGGAGAGGCAGGCTGTGAGCAGCACGGCTCTAGTGCCTGTCTTCCGGTAGGGGATCTATACAGTTGGCACTTACGTGGAGCATACTGTGCTCAAGGCTCTGTGCTTTACACACACTACCTCGTTTACCCATGCACACACTCTGTGAGAGAGGTGCTACTGTCATCTGCATTTCACTGATATTAAAATTGAGGCACAGAGAGGGTAAGGAACTTGCCCAAACTCACTCAGAGGTTATGTGATAGAATCATTTTTAAAATGAATAAGTGAAGAAAGAAAGAAATGAGAAAGCCCATGGAGCCTTAGGGATAAAGAAGTATTCAATGAGATGAAACGGAGTTGATGAGCCCAAGGGAAGGAGGGCAGTGAATGGAGGTGACTGACAGGTTTGGGGCCTAGGGAGTAGGTAGGGAGCCCATATCACAGATGTCTTTTGCTATGAAGGGACCTTTCATTCAGGAAGGCCCAGCTCCTGGCACTGCAGAATAACTCAATAAATTGTAGGTGCTGGCTGCACCTTCTCTGTAGCTGGAGCACCTGCTGGAGTCATCCATTTCTGTAATTGCTATGGATAGCCATCATTCGTCCATTCATTCCTCTGTTCATCCATCTGTTTGCTCACCTTTCATTTCACTGACATCCCAACAGGATGGAAAAAGGTGAAAATTCAGGTTTCCTAATTGTCTCCCACAGGGCTGCAGTGTGGAGGGAAATACTGCACAAGAGGGAAGCAGGAGATGGATCTTAGTGAGCTGCGTTTGGCCGAGACAGCAGCCTACCCAACACCCAGGGGAGAGAGCCAAGGAGCCAGCGCTCTCACCTCTGAATGGGAGAGCAGAGGAGGGGAGGGAAAGAGTCTGAATGCTGAGCAGCCACAGTCTGGGCACCAGGGCAAGGTGGCTCAGTGTCCCTCCCTTCAACCTGGCCTCAAAGCACGGGTGAATCAAGGGAGGAATGAGAAGAAGGGGCCCACCCCTAAATGAGATGATGAAAAAAGGCCATCGTCAAGCTATAAACACACTTCAAATCACTGGGCCATAGAACCCATGGCTAATTTTTAAGGCAATTGATGGAAATATTTCATATGTGAAATATAGATCTTATTTATATGTGATGGGGCAAAAAGTGTTCTCTTTTGTATATTCTAGAGTTTCTCTTCCTACTCTGCCTGCTCAGTTTCCCTCTTTCTTCTGTCCTCGCTTTTCCCAGGAGGATCCTGCCTTGTCTTGTTGGCTTCTTGACCTGGCAGGAGGGGGCATCTGTGGGCCTGGCCTGGGGGAGTTTGGGAGGCTTTGGCTAAGGCAGACTCCAGAGGAACTTTGTGGTGTAGGGACAATAGATGAGAGTGCTCAAAAACAAGTGAACACACCCTGAGATGTATGGCTGTGGATTTTAAGTCCATTGCAAGGTGTTTGAGAAATACAAATAAAGGACTTGAGTTATGTTGAAATTCCTTCTGGCTTCTGAACTGTGTTCTTTTAACCATGACATTATTCTGGGCCTAAAGCCCATGGGCCTCTGCTTTGCAAGCCTTGTGCTTTTAGCTAATCTCATAGCAAAGAAATCTATAAAATACACATTGATACTTGCCCAGTGTGTTCCCCAGTTCCTCAGAGACCAGGCATTGACTTGCCTCATTCTATCCCTCACTCACCCAATAAGCTCTTTACAAGCACTTATTATGTTCTATGATCAGCAGTAGGAACAGGGGATCCAAGATGGGTCCCCCTTTAGCCCTCCCAGTCTAAACCTTGGGTCCCATCCTGCTCATCTTCACTCTCTTTCCCACCTATGTGTACCCCTAAGGCATACCCACAGGTATTGGCTGTATGGACTGACGTTCTCAGGCCTGAAGAAGTTGCCAGTCTTCCACCTGTGTCCATCGTCAGACACCACATTGTCTTCACATGACCCTTCTCTGACCAACTCTCAGCCTTTCAAGTTCAAGGACCACATCTCACCAAGTTTTCAATCCTCACAGCCCAGCACAGGTCCAGAACAGAACAGGCACCAGTGAATGGCTGTTGAACTCTGCATATCTGTTTAGTCTCATTCAGTCAGTCAATAATAAGAACAGTGACACCCTTTGCATAAGGATCCAGCTTTGAGGACCCAGAAATGGACAAGGGGGACACTTACTATGACTACAGAGCTAGTAGCTTCTTAGGGGCAACTAAGTCTAGTTTGGGTGTGAGGGAGTTGAGGAAGGGTGGGAGGGAGGCTGGGGAAATCCTTCTGGAGAAAGCGACATTTAGATTAAGTGGGAATTAGCTGGAAGCATCATTTTTCCATGCTGGCTGCACATAAAAATAACAAGGGGAATGATGGAAACATACTGGTGTCAGAGCCTCACCCCAGGAAATTCTGATTCAGTTAGTCTGGTATAAGGCCTGAACATCAGCATTTTTAAAAGTTCCTCGGATGATTGCAATATGAAAGTCTCGTTACACTGATCAGTGATTTGCAATCTGTGTGTCACGGCACACTGGTGTGCTGGGAGAGGATCTTAGGTGTGCCATGAAAAATTTTAAAGACCATTAATTAAATTATTTTCAAAAGAAGTTCAAAGCACAGTAAGCATATTCTTTGTTTTTTTTTTTTACACTATTTCTTTTGTTCAACATAGTTTAAGGGTGCAGCAGAATTTTAACTAAAGGTCAAGTGTGCCATGAGATAAAGAAGGTTGAAAAACACTGCATTGATGAAGGTAGAGGGCAGGTAGGGGCTGCACAAGAAGAGCAACCCAGGGCAGCAAGTGCGAAGGTCCCAAGCATAATCTAGCGACTAAAGAAGTGTCATAAGGAAGAGGCAAAGATAGGGAGAAAAGGCACCATCTCAACCCCAGCCATCAGCACCCATCCTACCACCCTCAAGGTACCCCAAGCTCTGTAGTCTTACAGGGAGCCTAGGGGGGAAAACTAAGTAAGGTTAGTTTCCCTCGCTAAAGGGGGGAAAATTAAGTAAGGTTCAGGGCTTAGGCCTCCAGCAGGTGAGACCACCGCCCCCAATCTGACCTCGCTGGATGTTAGCAGTGCTGAGTAGGTTATCCTCTGCTGCCCACAGGATAGAAGGAGCTACCAAGAACATCTGGCTAAGTGGGGACTATGATGGTACCAGGAGTGAATGGTTTCTCCAAAGACTTACTATGGCCTTTCTACACCTTCCCAGATTTTGATAGATGTATGTCTGCTTCCATTGCACGTGCTGGGCCCTCCCCAGGCCCACTGACTCAGAATCCTGGCTGTTGCGGCCAGGAAAGAGACTGCATGAAACATTGGAAGCGAGTGGACAGAGTGGAAAGAACACATGACTTTGAAGAGAACTAGATTCAAATTCTGACCCTGGTACTATGCCATTTGGCCTTGCATAGCTATTTAGCCTCTTGAAAGCTCCATTTTATTTTATTTGCAGAAGGGGATTTTTAATATGTCACTTGTAGGCATGGGGGGAGATGACAGCAACAGTAAAGGGTCTAATTGTCTGGATGGTAAGTGGTTACGATGATGATGATGGTGAGAGTGATGGTGACGATGATGATATGGCATTCTTGGAAATTCTGTTGTGATTCATAATCTTAGAATGAAATAATCTTCATTATGGGCATAGTCAATCGTAAGTATCATATTCACTTCTTATACTTTGGTTGATTTTAAAAGTTTTTTATAAGAAGAATGATAACAGCATGCTGCCAAATGTTTCATTATCAACTTGGTTCCATCATGCTTTTCTGCTCTTCCAAGAGAAGATGATAAATACTTTTGATGGTGAGAAGTCTGAGATAGGTTTGTCTTCAAATCTATATCTTAAAACCAAGAGATAGTAATAGTAATACCTGACTGGACATCTATCATCTCTAAGGGCTTTTACTTATCTTTAGTTTAACAGAAGCAATAGTCTTTCCAGATAAAACATTAATATCCCCATTTTACAGAAGAGCTGGTTCCTTAGAAAAAAATAAGCCATGAGGCCATTTCCTGGGATGAGCTGCCTGAGTGGAGCCGTAGCGGGGAGAAGGAGAGGCTCCTGAGCTGTCAGGAAGCTCAAGCAGAGCAGAGATGTCAGTCAAACGCCCCCTTGACTACGCACCATCTGCTTCTTCGCTCTGCTGACTTGGAAACAGCATCCGCTCCACAAACCTGAAAGGAGCATTGGGTTCAGGAGGTGGGGGAAGAAAAGAGATCTGGCCAGTGCCTGCAGCCAGAGAACTTCAGAAGCCACAGGATGGGAGCTGCTCTCCCCATCTCTGGGTGTCTGCAGGTTTGCCTCTTGATGGCTCTGATTTGAGTGGCAGTTTCTGTTCTTTTGACTTGGTGCTGGTCTCCACAATGGTTCCCTCTGTGCCCAGCCCTTTAGCTCAACCTCTCAGGCGTGGGGCTACCTCTCTCTCACCAACCCTCACGGGAAATGCAACACAGGTGATAAGCTCTGTGGCTTCATAGCTTTGGAGTATCACAATACCCAGGTCTGGATTCCACTTCTGCTTATTCACCAGCTGTGTGACTTGAGCCAGTTGCTTAATTTCTCTGAACGTGAGGTTTTTCTTCTGTGAGGTAGAGACAGTTAAATTTCTCACTCATGCACCTGCTTTGAGGATGGAATGTCAGAACAAATATAAATATGTCTAGCACACTGCAAGCACACAGGAGGTGCTCAACATGTATTTAGTATTTCTTCTTCTTCCTTGGGCAGGTGGAGTTCAACATTCTCCTATATGGCAAGGGCTTTCTGGAATCTTGAGTGCTCAGGATGTAGCTAATGGGTCCAACACAGGAGGGCTGAGGCCCAAGAATTGGGCACTGCCTTCCTCTCATTTTCAGGTAATATTCAGAGCTCCGTAACCAACTCAGCCTCAAGGCTTGCTGGAAGCTCTAAGATGCATTTCTCTGGTCAATTCTGTTAACATCATATTATATCAGAGGGTGCTTCTCCCATAAATGACTCCAAATTAAGCTTGGACTCATGACCTCTCCATTGACATTCTGCAGATCAGTTAAAACCAGGCTGGGACATGGACACGTGACTACCAAAAGCTCAGAGATAGCATTAGAGAAACGAGCAGTATAGGAACCTGGCAAACCTGACTTAACTTCAGTTTGAGGTTCCCAAACATTGCCTCCAGGTCGAGCTATGAGACCTGCATCCATGTAATAAAGGGTTGACTGTCTCCTCTCACCCCAAAGAGGCTTCAATCAAAAGAGCTTAAGCTAAAAACGAGTGAGGCCCAGAGAAAGAAATCAATTCCAATCTAAGGCCTACCTACCAGGTTGTGGTCGCCCTAGTGGAGTTTCACGTTTTCCTCTTTAAGGGAAGTCTGGTTGCGATCTGTAAAGTCATGGCCTTACCCAGTGGAAGGGAAGGAAGAAGGTTCCTCTTCGTGCACCAAGCCAGATCAGTTGCTAGTGGCTTTCTGGTGCTCTGTGCTGTGGAGAGAAGCACAGAGCACCAGAATCCGTGCTTCTGAAGCTCTGTCGGGGTTCGGCAGGGAGGAGTGCTGCCATTAATTAGCGATGCCTGCCATGGGTAGGGAAGTGGGCAGTGGCAACACATGTCACACAGTTGTCGTCCCTGCCCTATAGCAGAAAACATTAGGAGATGAGTCTGTACGCCTAACATCAAAGGTGTGTGGGTGTTATTATATGCCAGGCCCTTTTGTTCTGCTGAGAAGGTTGATCGAATCTCAGATGGAAGAAGAGGTTGGAGCAAAGGGCTGGGGAGACTTGAATTGTTTTCAATAATACAGGATGAAAATATTGATGTTTCTAGGCTTGTCTGGAAGGAAGGATGATAAGAAATGAGAATATGTTATGAGGCTGGTGTGAGGCTGGGCTGCTGCTATACAGTGATAGAGCAGAGAATGAAAAGTCCAAGCAGTGAGAGTGGGATCAGACTGCCTGAGTTCAGTTCCTGAGCTTTGCTACTTCCTAGCTTCATAACCTCAGATGAGTTTCTTATCCTAAGCCTCAGTGTATTTGAGTCTAATTCATAGACTAGTGGGGACAATCAAATCAGATAATGTATATAAAATGCTTAGCACAAAGCCTACTATATAATCGGACCCCATAAACATCAGCTTCTGTTATTTTCATTTCTTACACACACTATATCTAACATTCAATATGAAATTATGTGCATTTCTGACACGTATCTCTCCTTGTTTTTCAGCAAATCTTTAATGCCTTCTATACACATACACATTGTGAGAGGGATTGAGTTTCTAACTGGGCAAATGCCATGAGAACAGTCAGCATGGGCAGGGTGAGAAAAGGGTAAATAAAGGTGAAAAAGCTATAGGCCCTCAAGGGACTGGGAAAATGGCTTATCCTTACCTCTACCCCATCCAGGAGTGACTGGCACCGGGGAGGTCTTTGGATCTTACAAGGATGTGGCATTCAAACTACATCCTGCGAGTCAGGAAGGCCCTCACTGGCATCCAGCCCATATGTGTAAGAAGCAGGGATGTGGGGCAGTGAGAGAGGGCACAGCAGGCTTGGGAAGGTAGGCAGAAGGTGTAGGCAGCTGTCACTGGACTGGAGCCCTAATGTCTCAGGCCTGGGTGAGACAGCAGGTGCTGCCATAGGAACTCATATCTTGCTATAGGAATCCCTGAGCCAGTGGGCAGAGCATCATCTTAAGGAGGTAGCTGGATGGAAAGAAGGTTCAAGGGCAGGCTGTCTGGTGCCCTTGGGGTGCCAGCTCTCCAGGCCCACACAGACATCCTTCTAGCTGCCCAGCACGTGGTGGTTAGCAGGAATGGGAGGAAGCTCAACTGGAATCTGAAAGGCTGAAAGGCAGGTAGAAGTAATAATTGCCATTCTCTCCCCAAGGAGTCGGGGATCTAGTCTTCCATGCAATAAACCCTGAAGCCAGTTTCTACATCAGGTATTTCCATTGTCTGCTTTATTGAGCCCTCCCTGAAGTTGTTTGCCCTCCCTGGGTCTTGCTGGCTCTTTCCATCCCAGAAGTTTCTGGATTAAATGCTAACCTTTCCCAGTCACCTTCCTTAACCATTTATACAACTAGATCCTTTCTGTTTCCCTGAAAATATTACAATGTGAAATTGTACACTTACATTTCTTTAGTTTTCTTCATCATCCATCTTCCCTCCTAGACTATTCGCTTCACAAAGTCAGCCACCTGGGGAAGGTAGCACTTTACTCTGAAATCCAGAGTGACTCTGGCCACAGTAAGCAGTCTTCTGGTGAGGGATCAGCTGCCAAGCATAATATTCTTTGTAGCAATTTTTTTTTTTTGCAGTTTTTGGTTGGGGCCAGGTTTGAACCCACCACCTCTGGCATATGGGCCCAGCACCCTACTCCTTTGAGCCACAGGTGCTGCCCATTTGTAGCCATTTTGAATAACAACTTTCTGGTCTTTGATGGTAAGCAAACTTGAAATCTAATGTTCATTTGATCATTTTTTCTGTTATTTGTATAATAAACATGCTTAAAAACACACAGGAGATGATCTTTCTCTTCAAACATCTAAAAACTAATTTAAAAGATGCTATAAGCTATAATCTAGGATAGAGGTAACTGTGGGAATGGGGAGTGACTGCTGTACCCCCACTTCCCATTCCCACACCAATGGCAGACATTGCTAATCAAGCACAGCACTCTTTCCTACTGCATTCCAGGTAGCCACAGCAATTGATTAGGGTTGACATATATATTAAATGTGATTTTCTCCCTTATCATCCTTTACCTCAAAGTCAGGAAACATTTGTTAACTGTGGTTCCAACGTGACTTCTATCATTAATCAGTTGAGCGCCCTAATCTCTTTAAGTGTGACACAAATGTCACATGTTCTACCTAAACACAGATTCTCATTTCAATTGGATGTATACAATGAAATAACATAAAATCAATAACAAAATCTATTGAGTATTAAGTGGCAGACTCTGCTCAACATTTGCACACTTATTCTCATATTTAATCATAATAACTGTTCCCTGGGATGCAGTGACCTGGTGAGGTGAGGCATAAAGACACCAAGACACAGCACATTTAAGGAACTTGTCCCAAAGCACACAGCTAGTGAGGGGATGAAGCCAGGATTATAATCCAGGTTGTCTGGTCTTCAAATTCCTATCCTTCCCTTTACGATTTAGTTTTAAAAGCCCTCTGACAACTTTAAACACTACCTAAACAGAAGATACACATGCCTTTTATTATTATGATATTTTTGACTTTGAATCATCTCATCAAACCTATCTTCAAGAGTGGCACTGAAACAATAGCCAAAAATAGAAGCCACCTAATTGTCCATGGATGAATGAATGCATACACAAAATGTGATATCTCCATACAATAGGATATTTTTCATCCTTAAAAAGGAAGAAAATTCTGACATATAATACAACACAGATGAACCTCAAATGCACTGTGCTAAGTAAAATGAGCCAGACACAAAAGAACAAATACTGTATACTGTAATTCCATTTATGTGAACTACCGAGAATAGTCAAATTCATAGAGATAGAATATAGAATAGTGGTTGCTATGGGCTGGGAGTGGGCAGTGGAGTACAGAGTTATTGTTTAATGGGTACAGACTTTCAGTTTGGGAAGATGAGAAAGTTCTGGAGATGGACTGTAGAGAGGGTTACACAATGATATGAATATACTTAATTCTACTAAACTGTACACTTGAAAATCGTTTAAATGCTAAATTATATGTTATGTTTATTTTACCATAATAAAGAAAAATGACACTGCACCAAAGCTCCATTTTCCCTCATTTTTAAATAATCATTTACATAGAAAAACACTGTTATTATGACTACTATTATAATCAGAAAGGCAAATCTCTGATCTCTATCGGGGGGCATGGCACCCCCAGGCTTAAGAACCCTGGGGCAGCAGACATATATGGTTTAGAAGTTATATTCAATATTGTAATTTATAATTTGAAAGCAAAACAGTTGCCTACTACTTTTATAATACACCTTGTCCAAATTTTCTGGGCTAGTGGGACAGAAGAGTGGAGGAATACTAAGCCAAGGTATTAGAAGCTCCAGGTGCCTGGACTACCTCTGACTTCGTAGCATTCATTGCCCCTCCATGGGTCTGCCTCTCCTCCTGCCTAGTGCCCTGTGGACCTCCCATAACCTCCTTGCCCAGTACTACTGTCTCCTAGTGCCCTGTGGACCTCTCATTACCTCCTTGCCCAGTACTACTATTTCCTAGTGCCCTGTGGACCTCCCACAACCTCCTTGCCCAGTACTACTGTCTCCTAGTGCCCTGTGGACCTCTCATTACCTCCATTGCCCAGTACTACTGTCTCCCACTGTGCATTTGCTTTTTTCTGGGTGACAAGAAAACACATCTTGTCTCCTGGGTATTGAGTTCAGGAGCCTGTGAGTCATAATGTCCAAGCCAGGAAGTGGTGAGTGATGGTGGTGACTCATCCTAAGCCACAGAAAAGGGACCACAAAGCACAGGTGAAGGACTCCCAGATGGAGGCCCCATTTGCCAAGGAAGATCAGTCCTGCCAGGGCAGCCTCTGGGATGCAGTGGCCTGGTGAGGTCGGCATAAAGCAAGCCTGCCGCCTCTGGTCCGGCAGTAGTGTTTGTCTGGCTTTCTCTGTGCTGCCTAACCTGATATTTTCTGGGGCATTGAACCTGTGTTTACTTTGAACAGTTTTGCCTGCCAAGCTCCTGCTGGGAAAGGGAACACAAACACAGTGAAAAGAGGGAGCCCAGTGTCCTTTTCTCCAGAACATTTTCTTTCCAAACAAAAGTTGTTTGCCTTGAAAGGCTCAATGGTAGGCAGAGAAATGATCAATAGACTAATATTAATAGTAATAATAATAACAGTAGTTCTTTTTGTTAGTGCTCACCATGTTCAGGTATTGTATTAAGGTGCCTGGACTACCTCTGACTTCGTAGCATTCTCATTTCATGGAGAATGGACTGTGGAGAGGGCTACACAATGGCTACACAATGTTGTAAGAACAGAGTATCCTTTGGTTACTAAGCATGTGATTGTCAAATGTTTTGCTGGTTTCCGTCTCCACAGGATCCATGGAGAGATGTTTCTGGCCTCCTGACCCTATAACCTTCCTCTGGCTCCAGCTGAGCACCCTTGATTCTAAATGTCCACTAAGTCTAATCAGGGATGTATCGGAATATTGTCTCTCTAGGAAAATGTAATCCCTGATTTGTAGCATCTAGGAAAATGTAATCCCTGATTTGTAGCATCTGCTTATTTCCATGGTGTGAACACTCCTATCTTAGCTGACTTCAAGCAACAAACATGGTGTCAGTGAAAGTAGAGCTGAGAAGGGACGCAAGAAATGAGCTCTTGTGAGGCAGTAGTGGTCTGTTCAGCACACTTCCAGGGCTCACCCAGCTCCAGAGCCCATCTTGTTCTCAGCAAGGGGATTGCAGGGGCTTGACTTCCACATTGAAAGAAAGGGCTCAGCATGAAGCATCCTCTCTGCCAGGTCCTCTTCTGACCAGGTGGCACAGGTCTTCTATGGCTGGTGGTTACAAATTTGAACACTGGTCTCAGGGAGGGACTGGTCAGCATCTCAGCTCTCCTCCTGCCTTCCAGGTCCTTGACCTTGAGCAAATCTCATAGCTTCCTACCACTCATTTTCCTTGCCTATAAAGTGGAGCCAATAATGGTGTCTACATAGTTGTGATGATTGAATGAGTGTCTATGTGTAAAGTACTCACTACCGAATAGCAGTTAAAAGCTAAACTCTGGAGCCAGGGGTTAAGATACTGACTCTGTCCCTTATTACTTATGTGCCTTTGTGCCAGTTAGTTAACCTCTTTGCCCACAAGTTTTTTAAGTCATGAAATGGAATAATAATAGTTCTTTTTTCATAAGGCAGTTGTGGAAAATTAAGTTTATAAATGTACAATGGCTAGCAGAGTAAAATCTATTATTATTTGTGAGTACATGACCATAGTATATATCCATGGCACACTGTCTGGTACACGGTAAGTGCTTAATAAATGTAGCTTTTGTTATTAATATCTGGTCTTGGGCTGTGTTCCCTGGCCCGTGTCCCTACCTATGCCCAGATCTAATATCTGGGTCTCCATCACCTCCTGCCTCTGTCACTGATCTGACCAAGTGTCCACAGGGCTATTCTCATTGGTCACCCAGGGCTCCTCTCCCTGGCGAGGGCTCTGTGCTTGGTCCTGGTGTTTGTCTCATCCTCTCAAGACACGGAAGTCTTCTTGGTGCCTCCCTGACCCATGTCCTGCCATGCAGGGCTCTGGAGCTCCAGAGCACCAGGGGCTTCCTGCCTTGGGGGAGGGACATTAGTACCATCTTTCCTTTAAGGGCCTCCTATCTGGTCTACTCTGCCTGTGATCACAAATGATGTGTTCTTCACCCTCTCAGGTTATAGGGAAGAAGTATTTCAGAAGGCCCCAGGAAGGGGGCAGCATGGAGAGAAATAGGCAACAGCTCATACAGGCAACCCACCTGGTTATGCCCAGCATGTGACATAACCAAAGAATGTGGGTAATGAAAATTGACTTGAGTTTAATCCTCAAATACATGCCTACCCTCCCTGAACCATGTTTTTTTTTTTTAATATTAGATTCACAAAATAAGTTCTACTTGCTCAATTATATTGAGAAGTACAAGCAAGAAAACAAACAAAAAACTATATATGTATGCACCTGGCACAAACTGGATGCTCACAAAGGAGAGGCAAAGATGGTAGCCCTCCTGATCTGTCCTAGACTCTCCTGCTTTTCCTCATTCCAAGTGCTAGAGGAACAGGGTGAACCGTTGGCCTTTTTCTTCCCCATCCATACTTTCTAGGGGTTCTCATGGTTTTTAATACTCTGATGTGCACCCCCAGCCTAGACCTCTCCTCTCAGCTCCGAATCTGTAGACTTTACCTACCCTTTAGCGGTTCTGCTCAGACATCTAGAAAGTATCTTGAATGCATCACAATCAACCCTCAGTCTCCCCATCTTGAAAGTAACACTATACTCATACAGTGGTTGTGCAGTGTAGTGATATCCTTGATTCTTTTCCTCTTTGCACACTGAATCCAAATCAAAAGCAACATTGTCAGCTTTACCTGTAAAATACATTCTGAATCTGTCCGTTTCTTAGCTCTCCACGGCTTTGATCACGCTCCAAGTGATGACAGGAGTTCCCAGAGGATGCAGACTGTACCTCAGCAGGTCTGGGCTGGGGCCGCAATCCGAGTTCGTATGGGTGTGACTGGGTCTGGGACTCAGTCTCTGACAAGTGCCCTGCCTCTGCTCTTGCTAACTAGGTCCCCCATCAGCAACCAGAGAGATTATAGGAAGAACATATATATCTTCACTTCCAACATGGAGTGAAATCCAACATTTTACCATGACCTCCAAGCCTTAGCATGGTCTGATTTTGGGGTCCCCGACCTCAAGTCCAGGCATCTCCCTCGGCTCATGCACTTCACCATTGTGGCCTTCTCCCTGTTCCTCAAACGCACCAAGCTGCCTCCAGCCTTGGGCTCTTTGCATTTGTTGTTTGCTCTGTCAGATGAATGCTGAGCTGGGAGTCCAGTAGAGCATGAAGCACCATGAAAACAAGTGAATTAGTAGAGTGCCCGGTACAAAGGATGGGCTTCCGCTGTTGAGAATTGACCCCAGAGTACCTCCTATAGCCATTGTCCCTGAAAATGGTGGTCCCCTCATGAAACCTCTGAATGTTCTCCATTTTGTCATTTCTTCTTGTCATTTAGAGAGCAACTTAGCCAGAAGCTGTGTTGTGCGATAACCACAGTGCAGCAAGGCCAGGTGACACTGTGGAGACCCTGGAAATGACCCCTCCCAACCCCCTGTCAGACACCTGACTCCTTAAAAACCAAGGGACCAACTGGACAACCTTTCTTCTCTAGCCAGTGGCCTAGAAGAGTGTGAGACTGCTATTTGGTTTTTGCAGTAACCCCTGAAATTCTACCTTGTCTGGTCATTCAAGGGATAGAGCGGCTCTGCCCAGGATCTTAGGAGTCAGCCTGCTCAGGTTCAAACTCCAACTGTGCCAGCGTGGATGTGTTTTCATAGGAAAGTTACTTAAGCTCTTTAAGCTTTGTGTTCCTTGTCCGTCAAACAGGTATAACAGTGATCACTACCATTGCAAATGTCATCATGAACAGGATGAACAGAATGGTTCCTGGCACACAGTACACACCCAGGAAATGTTGGCATTATTGTAGTGCCTCATCAGCTCTGGGGTTCTCTAATAACACAGCAACCAGGACAATACAATTGGATGGAAACGTGAGGTTTGCTTACTAGGCACATTTGGGTTTGAATCCCGGCTTGCCTATCTACATGTTTTTGGATAAGTTACTTCACCTCAGTTTTCTCATCTGCAAAATGGGGATGTGAATGGCAACCTTCTGTATAGTGAGGTATATTCACAAGTTCACCTCGTAAAATGCCTGGGACTTAGAAGAGGCTTAATAAATGTTAGCTCCCTTCCTCTTGTTCTCCTTAATCTCCCTCTGAAGCTTGCCTCTGCATTCACGATTTTTTTTTTTTTTTACTTTTACTGTCACACTGAATAAATGAATATATTAAGTTAGCATGAGCAGATACGTTCAGAACCCAGGCTGGTACATTTCCCAGATTTCACCGCCATCCATCACGAAACATTAACAAGAGCACTTAAAGAAACACAGTCACATCAGAGATAGAACGAAGCTCCTTCATTGCGTGGTGGTTACTGTGCCAAATGTCACATGCTATTAAGGCTGAGGGCAGGCCAGGCTGAGCTGAGGGGGGAACCTCAAGAAGGAAAGGAGAAAGGCCGGTGACCGAGAAGCTGCACCGCGCAAAGCGAGGGCTTGCTGCCGGACAACCTCTGCCTTCCCTGGAGCAAATAAACATCAAAGGTTTGAAGTCTCAAAAAAGGTAGAAATGATCTAACTGCCCCATCAACAGGGAACTGGTTAAAGAAAGTATAGGCCGTGCAAACTATGAAATACTTTGCATCCATTACAGAAAAAGAAGTGAGTTTATATGTGTTGCTATGGACAACTGCCAAGGAAAAAAGCAAGGTGGAGAATGCTATGTAGGGGATGGTTCCATTCATGCTAGAAAATCTCTGTAGTCCTATATGGACATATATGCACGAAAATGCGTCAGCTGCACACTAAGCTGTGACAGTGGTTCTCTCCAGCCAGGGGGGAAGGTGGTCATGGAGGTTGAAGCCACACTTGTGCTTTTTACAATGTATACTTAGAATGCTAGTGGTTGTTTTACACATGCTTACTTGGGAAGTGAAGGAAGAAAAAGGAGGGGAGAAGAAAAGAGGAGAAAACCAATAGTTCTTTGCCCCTAGACCCAAGCCCAGTCCAATCAAGGATGCTAGGATATGGGGGATGGCCTGATTCCTCACTGCATGTCCGAGTTTATTCAGAGAAATGGGTGACTGCGCAGGCCTTGCTGCTGATCCTTGGCCTGCTTCCTCAGCCCCTCTGCAGAGGGACTGGCATGGGGGCTGCCTTGA
The DNA here is from genome assembly GCA_963574655.1 of Perodicticus potto. Lineage (NCBI taxonomy): Eukaryota > Metazoa > Chordata > Mammalia > Primates > Lorisidae > Perodicticus > Perodicticus potto. The sequence goes on along the minus strand of CAUYRH010121499.1, from coordinate 44,831 downwards.
TCCAGTACCCCACCAGAGCCCACCCTGTGGCTCAGCTCTGCCCACGTCAGACCAGACACTGGCAATGAAGCTGGAAGGAGGCTGGCTCCGAGCATGCTGGTGGTAAACCAAGATCCTGCCAAGCACTCTCAGAGCCCCCAGCCCTCAAGATGCTGAATGAAGACTTCTGATCGCCGGGGTTGGGGAGAAGCATAAACGGTATTTCTTCCAATAGGCTTATTTTAATTGGTTAATATCCTGGATTCATTTCTGTGCATCAAATTTATTATTATTATTATTATTATTTTAAATTATTTTTTATTAAATCATAACTTTGTACATTGATGCATTTATGGGGTTCAGGGTATTGCTTCGATATACAATGTGAAATGCTTACATTGAACTAGGTAACACATCCATCACAATTATACTCATTTCTTAATAGTTTTGAAATGTACCATTGCATCGTGCACATTAGGTGAGCTCCCCCCAGATACCCTCCCTCCTCCCATATCCCCCCTCCCCTCTCCTCTCTCTCCTCTTCCCTTCTCCTTTCTGGACTGTAGCTATGTTTTGCCATTCATATGAGTGTGTAGGTGGTTATGTATTGATTTCATAGTAGTAGTGAGTACATTGGATACTTTTTTTTCCATTCTTGAGATACTTTACTTGATGGAACAACATCAGATTTATTATAAGGTCAATTCTCGCTCCAGGGTGCGCCATGGTTTCCATCACCCACACAATGCAGCATGACCTTCTTAATCTGGCACTCGAGATCCTCAAAGATCTGGCCTAACTAAATATTCGTCCTGCTCGGTTGAAAGAAAAAGCATATTCTGCTACACTTTGTGGCTCCTCGTGCCAGAAATGGTTTTTAGAAGCAGATGCCATCTATCAAGGCTGCCATCTGCCCTGTCTTTGCTACGAGGACTAAGGTGGATGATGGGCTGGTCTCCCAAGCCTTGGGTTTTCACTTGATCCTCCACAGGCTCTTAAATGAAGCAGGATTGGTAAAAATTCAAATTATAAAACAAGCTCCCGCGCATTGAGCTCTAACCTCGTGTCACACGGTGTAAGTGCTTGATGTACACCATCCCACTCATTTCTCACAGTGCAATTTCAAAGTGGGTATCACGTGCTCCCTTTACAGATGGGGAAACTAAGGCTCAGCAAGCAGATGGTGAAAGGGGGCTCTTGACCTTTGGCAAAACTGCCTCCCCAAGGCATGGTCTGGACCCACTCCCTCCTCCAGGACCTCACTGATGTGGGCACTGCTGCAGCTACAGAGGCCTGCTGGGGTGTGTGGCAAGGCACGTGGCAGTGAGTGTGTCCTATGGACATGGCACATTGTATGTCCTCTGTGCATCATAGGTTCTGGAATGTTCCACCCCTTTGTCCCACAGAGAAGTGCACCCAGGTCCCCTTTCTTTCTAGTGGGGCCTGGCAGGTTGAAAATGCTTGAGTTAGGCTTTTATTTAATCTGTCTGCTCTCATAGGACCCTTGAGAAAAGATACACTCTGCAGACTAGCTGTGAAGAATGGCTTCTTCAAGTGTGTCAAGAGTGTCTGTACAGCAAACTTAATAGCTTTGTACAGCAGACCTAGTGGAATGGTTTTTTCTTCCAAGAGCTACTTTGAACTAAGATTCAAATGATGAGATTCCAGTGTCATGTTGGCCATCAGAATGGTGTGACCATGGTTAAATAGCTGTCCCTCATCCAGCCACCTTTTTTAAGAACTAATTTACATAGAATAAAATGTACCCATTTTAGGTATTCAGTCAATGCATTTTTATAAATGTGATACGTTTGTAACTACCATCACAATCAAGATAGATACGTTTCGATCACCCTTCAAAACTCTACTTTTCTAGGCAGCGCCTGTGGCTCAGTGAGTAGTATGTGCCGGCCCCATATACTGAGGGTGACGGGTTTGAACCTGGCCCTGGCCAAACTGCAACAAAAAATAGGCAGGCGTTGTGGCGGGTGCCTGTAGTCCCAGCTACTCGGGAGGCTGAGGCAAGAGAATTGCCTAAGCCCAAGAGCTGGAAGTTGTTGTGAGCTGTGACGCCACAGCACTCTACCGAGGGCAAGAAAGTGAGACTCTGTCTCTAAAAAACAAAAAACAAACAAACAAAAAAACCTCTACTTTTCTGCTTTCAATCACTAAAGATTAAATTTGCCTTTTGTAGAATTTTATAGAGATGGACTCATTTTGTATATAGTCTTTTTTGTTTGGCCTCCCTCACTCTGTATAATGTTTTTGAGATGCATCTGTGTTGTTGCATGTATGAGAAGAAGTTCAACCTTTTAATTGCTGGGTGGCATTCCATTCTATGAATGGGCCACAATTTGCCTACCCATATATTTATTGTTAGACATTTGGCTTGTGTCCAGTTTGGAGCTGTTTTGAACAAAGATGCTGTGATATTACATAAGCAGTCCTTTTAGTAACTTCATGTTTGCTTTTCTCTTGGTTAAACTCCTAGGCCCGGGCTTGGCGCCTGTGGCTCAGCGGGCTAAGGCGCCAGCAACATATACCTGAGCTGGTGGGTTCGAATCCAGCCCGGTCCAGCCAAACAACAATGACGGCTGCAACCAAAAAATGGCGGGCGTTGTGGCGGGCGCCTGTAGTCCCAGCTACTTGGGAGGCAGAGGCAAGAGACTCGCTTGAGCCCAGGAATTGGAGCTGGCTGTGAGCTGTGATGCTACGGCACTCCATCCAGGGTGACAGCTTGAGGCTCTGTCTTAAAAAAAAACAAAAAAACAAACACCTAGGCCTGGAAGTTCTGGGTCATATGCTGGGTATATTAGTTTGCTAGTGTCACCGTAATAAATCAGCACAACTGGGTGGCTTCGAACAACAGAAATGTATGGACTTATAGTTCTAGAGGCTACAAAATCAAGGTGTTAGTAGGGCCATGCTCCCTCCAAAGTCTCTAAGGAAGAATTCTTCCTTGACTCTTCTAGCTTCTGGGGGCTCCAGTCCCGAACCTCGTCTTGTGGTGACATAACTCCTGGTGTCTGCCTCTGCCTTCACATGGCCATCTTCCCTGCGTCTGTATCTTCACATGGCATTCTCTTCTGTGTGTTTCTGTATCCAAATTTCTCTCTTATAAGGATGCCAGTCACACTGGATGAGGGCCCAACATAATGACCTCATCTTAACTTGATTACATTTGAAAAGACCCGATTTCCAAATAAGGTCACATTCACAGGTACCAGAGGTTAAAACATCAACATGCCTTTTTGAAGGGACACAATTCAACCTATAGCAAGGTAAAAACATGTTTAACTTTGTAAGAACTGTTAACTATTTTCTGAAGTAGTGGCATCATCTTACATTCCCACAAGCAATATAAAAAAGTTCTAGTTGCTTCACATTCTTACCAACACTTGGTATTTGTCATATTTTTGTTTGTAGCACTTTAATAGATGTGTAGTGGTATCTCATTCTGTTTTTAATTTTGTATTTCCCTGATTATCAATGATATTAAGGATCTTTTCATGCGCTTATTTGCCATTCATAAGTCGAAGTGCTTATTCACATATTTTGTCCAATTTTTAATTGGATAGCTTGTTTTCCAGGAGACTGAAAGTTTATGTCCCACCAGATTCATGTGTTGAAACCTTATCTCCCATGTTGTGATATTTGGAAGTGGGGCCTTTGAGAGGTGATTAGGTCATGAAGGCAGGGCCCTCATAAATGGGAATTTCATCCTCATAAAAGAGGCCCAGAGAAGACACGTAATAACACAACGAGAAGACAGCCATCTGTTTGTCCTCACCAAACACCAAATATCTTGTCCCTTCCTGATCATGGAATTCCAGCCTCCACCACTGTGAGAAATTAATGTTTATTATTTATAAGCCACCCAGTCTATGGTATTCTCTTATAGCAGCCTGAATGGGCCAAGACAATGTTCTTTATAATATATTCTCTCAAGGCCGTTTGAAAAACAAGAGTAATAGTCCCATTTCTAAAGTCCCTTATGACTTTTCTGCTGGTCACTATGAAAGTTTTGAGATTGTTTTATGATCCATTATTTCCCTTCCAAAAAAATACGTAGTGTTCTGATTCACCCATGCAAGTCTCAACTTGCTGGGCTTATTGGTGTTACTGGGATGGCTTCATTTGTTTCTGTCCAAGGATTTTACTTTTCTGGATTTTTGTGTGTCTCAAAACTTTCATAATAACCCACATACCTTAAACAGTGGAATGGTGGGACCATTATCTCACTAACCAGATACAAATATTGAACTGTACTTTATTATTTAACATGGCAATCTTACTTTAGAAAATTTATCCTGAGGGAAATTACAAGGATTTAGTGATAAAAATGTTTCTCATAGTGCAGTTTGTAGTAGAGAAAAACGGGAATTAATCTAAATGCCCTAACACAGAAAATATAAGTCCACATAATAGAATTTGTACAGACACTAAAACAGAACCCATAAAAATTATCAAGATGGGGCGGCACCTGTGGCTCAGTGAGTAGGGTGCCGGCCCCATATCCTGAGGGTGGCGGGTTTGAAGCCGGCCCCGGCCAAACTGCAACAAAAAATAGCCAGGTGTTGTGGCAGGCGCCTGTGGTCCCAGCTACTCAGGAGGCTGAGGCAGGAGGATCTCCTGAGCCCAAGAGCTGGAGGTTACTGTGAGCTGTGATACCACAGCACTCTACAGAGAGTAAAAGTGAGACTCTGTCTCCAAAAAACAAACAAAAAAAATTAACAAGATGCTTATGATATAATATTAAGTGAAAAAAGCCAGTTACAGGACATTAAATGTAATATTGTCTTTAAAAATGTTCATAGTTAGCTAGAAAGATATCAAGGAAATATATCAAAATATTAACAGTAATTGTTTCTAGATGGCAGAAATTTGGGTAATTTTTATTTCCTTTTGGCTTATTTGTATTCTCTGATCTGTCTACATTCAACTAATAATAATTGCACAAGTATTGAATTGTGTTGCTGCCAGGGTATGATTTTCAAAGGACAGACCTTTGACATTCCCTTTGTTATTCTGAAGGCCTGAATTTCCAGGCTTGAGAGGATCCAATGTCCAGGCAGGGACATTTCGGCAAGCAGAGGGCAGCTTTAACCCTATGTCTGATCTGAGGGCTGCTCCACGATCCTCTGTGGTGGCATCAACTGAAGTACAGCACCAGCTTCTCCATGTCTCCTGGAAGCCCACCTGCCCATCAGATCTGCAACAGTGGGGACAAGCTCATTGTCGCCAGGGCTGTGGTTTTCTGTGTGCTAAGGGGAGTTCATCAAGGACAATCCTGACCGCAGACTCAGAATGGTAATTGAAAGCCAAAGACCCAGAGGGAAAGTGCCACCTCTTACCCTGCCTCTGGTCGGTGTAGGAGGGGCTGGCATCTTCTGGTATTCCTCAGGAAATCTGGAGGCCTTGGGGGGAAGGGAGCTTAGGAGAGGGGTATGTCTTCCTGCAGTGCCTGAGGAGAGGGAGCTGTATAAACCAGATCTGAGTTCAAGTCTTGGTTCTGTCATAGTCAGGCTGTGTGATTTTGCACAAGTTGCTTAACCTCTTTGGGCCTTCTGTGCTATATTTATAAATTGGAGAAATCAACATGCCTAACCCACAGTATTGTTAAGACTAATGGTTTTATATTTAAAGCACCTAGCACAGTGCTTAGAACCTAGCTGCTATTTGAAAGTTGTTGCATATTCCCTGTTTCTGGCTATACCCTCAGTCTAAAAAATACTTCAGCATAACCCCACCCTGGGAAGCTCCCCAAGCCCTATACCTCACTCTTCTGAGCCCTCCCCCTCCTGCACCCACTACTGCAGGGCCTCAGCTCAGACATGACCATAAATCCACACCATTGCCAGCCACGTGTGGCTGCCCAGCGCCTGTCTGCACAAAAGACAAAAAGCAGGAGGGAGCCAGCCTGCTGGGCCTGCTCTGCCCCGTTTCAAACAGGCCTGATGTGCCGATAAGAGTATTTGTATTAAAAGAAACAGAATTCCCGCCTCACACCTCCATTTTTCTCAGTGGGCTTCACTCCCCAGCCCTGCAAGGTTGGTAACGAGAGACTATTAGAACGCAAAGCACGTTGTTATGAAGTCACACTCAGGGATGCTGGGTGTGCATTTTCTGGCTTTCTGGCATTTGCTAGAGAGGCTGTTAGCATTTCTGCTGATGGAGCTGAAGGCCCTCGGCTTGGCCTCTCTCAACACCATTTGCAAAGGCAGGGGATAATCTGCAAGGTGGGTGTGGGTCCAGAGAAAAGTGCCATGTCAGATGCTGTCAGTCTAATTACTGCAGGACCACTGCCCCAGCAGCCAATTCTACCCTAAATGACATCAGAGTACGTGTCAGGAACTACACATCTTTTCTGCCCTAGCCATGGATTCAGACTTGGTTTTGAATTTTTGCTTTGTCATTTACCAGTTGGGTGACTTTGGATGGGTCACATAACCTCTCTGGATATTAGTTTTTTCCACGAAAGTACCAGTGACCTCCTCGCTCAATCAGAATTGAGGTGACAATTAAACGAGGCATGCTTTGGAAACATGGCAAGAACCTGGCACATAGTAAAAACTCAGTACATTTTAATTTCCATTTCTTCTCATTCCTTTCCAGCCTAGGATCCCTTGCCTAATTCTGGTAGTTAGTTACCAGACAGGGATGGTGAATATCTCACATCTTGTCATCTTAAACCTATACCAAGGGCTGGGCAGAAATTACTATCTATCCCTACCATGGTAAGAAGAATTATGCCCCCAAAGGAGTTCACAGCCTAACCCTTGCAATCTGTGAGTCCGTTATCTGACATGGTGAAAGAGACTTTGCAGGTGTAATTAATTTAAGGATTTCGAGATAGGAATAATATCCTGGATTATCCAGAGGAGTGCTGTGTGATCTTAATGATCTTTGCAAGTGAAAGGAGGCAGGAGAGTATTGGCCGGTGTTGGTCTCAAACATGGAGGAAGTGTCCACAGCCAAAGAACATGATCAGATGTAGAATCTATAAAGGGCAAGGAAATAAGGTTCTCCTCTAGAGTCCCCCGAAGGAATGCAGACCTTCTGACCCCTTAATTGTAGCTCAGTGAAACCTGTACTGGACTTCCAGCCTCCAGAATTGTAGGCAAATAAATGTGTGTTATTTTTAATCCACCAAATTTTTGTAATATGCTATATCAGCAGTAGGAAACTAATATACCCACCCTCTTTCCGCATCAGAATTCACTTGGCCTTAGAATTCTTTTCCCTTTTTTCCTTTTTATTTATTTATTTATTAGAATTCTTTTCAATTCTCTTTGGTTCTAGTTCTCTAGGCAACCAACCACCGTCTCTAGATGCAACCTTTAACCAAGCCCCCCGCCCCACCATCACCCGACCGTAGATAATGGTTCCATACCCTCCTGTGGTTCTGATTATTCTGCTCTTGCCTGCTGGCCTATCTATCCTGATTTTCAGGACCCACCTCCGCTACCTGTTTTTCTCCTTCAACAGAGGCCCAAAAAGCTGAGGTCCAAACCCCAGGCAATTCTGAGTCTCTTCTGGCAGGCTCGGACCCCAGGAAATAGACTACTTTTTCCCAATCTCAGCATGGGGTTGGCTTCTGAAGCTGCCCCGTGACCCACAGCTGAGGGACTTCAGAGAAAAGGAACCCACATGAATGGCAGGATCAGATGCAATGTTGGACCACAGCTTGCCTCCCTGGCTCCCACTTCCTTTAGCTTCAGTAAAAAGGCCTTCACCACAGAGGGTTATATTAGACGCATAAATTCATATCCACCGGCCTGGGGCCACCGTAGGAACAAAGACTTCTTACAATAACAGTCAGTACCAAAAAGTACTTCCTCTGGAGGAACAAAGGATCCAAAATAGAGGCATTTTTCTTCTACTTTGTGCATGCATAGGAGCCATAGAAAAGGACAAGACTCCTGGGGGTGAGCACCAAAGCAGAGAAAGCAATGCCTTTGAGTTCAAAATGTCCTGACGTCAAACACCTTTTCCCCAGCTTCTAATTCTGGATTTCCCCCTAGTGCCAGTATAACCACACATGCATCCTTCTGCTGTGTACACACACCATCTCTCTCCAGAACAACCCAAACCCCAGAAAGCCTGCCATATGCGTGTGTGAGCTTGCATACAAGAAGTATTGCAAACACATGCACATGGGGTACCTACGTACCAACCCAAGACATTTATGCATTTAACTGCATGGCAGTGGTTAAATACTAACTTCATGGCATACATGTGCCCAAATATAACACATGTACTTCCAAGTATAAACATATCCATCCTGGTGGCATATTTAAAATTGTGTGTAGGATCAACACCTTGAAACCATGGTGATTCCCCCTCTATGTGCACGCCCAGGCCCACAGCAGATGGACAGCTATGCGAATGCACACTGGCATACATCTCCCGATGTCTTTGTGAAAACAAGCAAAGCCAAGTAAATAGAAGCAAAGGCCTTTGATGTTTTTGTTGTTCTAGCAGGACTGCCACCTGACTCAAGGGTTTGACTGCCACAGGCTGCCCACTCTCACGCAGCAGGCAGCCACTGTGAATACAGGCTTGGTGGATCTGATAGCATGGTAATCATTTCCCAGGGGTCTTGGGTGCCTGCATTAACACACACACACACACACACACACACACACACACACACACACACACACACACACTACACCCCTGACTGTTTGCAGCTGCCTTTTCTTTCTAAATCTCTCATATAATACACTTTGCAATCCAGCCCCCCTCCTGCTCAGCTAAGCTAAACTATTTCAGGAATTGGCACAGATGCTGAGAGCAAAGATATTATTCTGAGATGCTCAACAGAGATCAAAGCTGCTTAATCAAAGCCGTCGACTCGGTACGCAGAGCCTTGGCACATCCTGAGAGCCCAGGTGGAGAGGAAGAAGTCAAAGCAGATAATTTAGGAGACACGAGAACCAGCAGTGAGACTCCAGGTCTGACAAGACTCCTCCAGCCAAGACCAGGGAGGGACTCCTGAGGTCATCTAAGTCCCTGGTTTCTCTCACTTTCCATCTCCAGATGGAATTTTCTCAAAATAGCCCCAGAAAAACTAAAGTCTCTCTATTTAAAAAACACTCCAGGGAGGAAGATTTCCTAACACTGTATGGAGCAATTCTCACACTTAGGAAATGGCTTTGTCTCTTGGCTCAGGTCTGATGAAAGGCTGCTAACCTTGGTTGGAACGATGGCCCCTCCCTGGATTGTGACCGGGTGGGGCTGGCTGGGATTTCAAAGGTGGCTACAGCTGAGGAAGTCATTATGGGCACAGCCCCATCGTGGGAAAGCGGAGACATGGCTAGGGGTGTCCAGCTAGGTCCCCTACGGAGGATTCTTCACCTAAGATTTTTCAGCCGAGAGAATCCCTTGTATTCCCCAGTGAATGTAAAGCAGCCATTAATTAATTGGTTAATCCAATCAATATTTACCAAGTACCTACTATTTGCCAATTGCTGCTCTAGGTGCTAGGAATATAGCATGAACCCAATAAAGTATCAGCCCCATTTAGATAGAAATGAGAGGGATGGGGGAGACAGGTGAAATTATAAATAAGCAAAAATTTTTATTTCAGATTGTTATGAATGCTAGAAAGGAAATAAAGTGCAGTGAAAGACAGTGAGTATGTAGAGGCTGTGGGGATGGAAGGCTGTGTTAATATGGATGGGGGAGCAGAGAAATCTTGTCGAGTGGGGGACATTTGGGCCACAGCCTGAAGGATAAGAAGGAGGTGGCTCTGGGACCAGTGGCGGGAACAGCAGTGGGAACAAAGTTTCAGGCAGTCGGGGCAGCGAGTGTACACGCTGGGAGATGGTGAGAGCTTGCTGGGTCTGATGGAGGCTACATGTAGTAAGCAAAAGGGGCTGGGGAAAAGAGGGGACCCTGGCCAGCAGGCAGGGTTAAATAGGCAGCCTGGAAGATCACAGTGAAGAGTTTGCTTTATTCCAAGGGTTTTCACTCACGGACTGCTGAGGATGATGGCTGAAAAGAGGGCAAGCTTAGCAGCAGAGACCAGCTAAGAGGCTCCTGCAGAGCTCCAGGCAGCAGATGGTGGTCACTTTCATTTGGAAGTAGTGGTAGAAGCAAAGAAAAATGGACAGATTTAAGGCTTCTTTTGTAGGCAGAAGTGTTGGCCTTGCTAGTGGACTGAATATAGAGGGTACGGGATGTGGAGAACGCCGTTATTGGTTGATATTGTTACAAAGCCAAACTACCTAGAGTCAAAAATCCCAGGGCTTGGAGAGGGTTTTGAAAGGGTTTAAATCTACCCCTGCCCTTCCCAGGTGGGCATCTCCCTGAGTCCATGGGATGGGAAGTGAACCAGCCACAGGGGCCCACCTTGCCATGGTGCAGCGGGGAGCAATGGTTTCTGGGGAACTCTTTTTGGGGGTGGTGCTGAACTCTGCCTCTCTGAAACACCCATCCCCCTGTCCTGGTCTGTCCTGGTTATGCTCTTCCCTAGCAGTCCTGGGGAAATTGCAAGGCCCTTCCCTAAGTGGGCACTTTGAAAAGGCGTCCAACCATTTTTCTTTTCTGCTGTACATTGGAAGAATAAGAATTGTCTTGAACTACACATTAAATACACAAACACTAAGGACAGCTGATGAACAAGAGAAAAGATGCGTGCATACTCTTTTGGTGATATCTGGCACTCCAGATAAGCAAAAATAGTTCTTAGGTAATTTGCATGGGGTCCATGGGCCACAGGTTGGACCCCCCTGGGTAGACAGTGCTAACAATGTCCTGGGTCTCCAGGCTAACCATCCCGGGTATCTACAGATTCTCGGCCATCCCGGGTTTGACATTAGTGCCACAATGTCCCTTCACAAGTGTGGCACCTGGTGTGGGTCTTAGAAAATGCCCAGGGGATCAGAAGCCAGATGTCATCCCTCGGAGCCAAACATTCACATCTCTTTGCTCACAACCCAGCCACATGGTCCAGAAAACCGGGCTGGCTAAACCCTGTCCCTTTAGCTTCATTCTTCTTCTAGAACTACCTTTTGTCCTAAAAGGTTCTGTTAAGCCTGAAAGATGAGTAATGCTATACAGAGCTGTGTTTCCCGAAGTAGGCCCTTAAATGATGGTCCCTTAAGACGTGCATGAGAAAAGGGATCTTCGAGTGAATAAATCTGGACAATGCTGTGTATGGTAAGATAGAGTAATATATATCATATGCATTTATATATGTGTGAACATATACAGCTATAAAATACTATACTACTGATAGTATTCTTTCAGAGTTTCACAATACATATGGGCAGGCTCTGAGGAGTCCTGTGGCAAAAACACCCATCAACCTGGTTGACAAGTGCATTGCCAAAGTTGCTGATGAAAGCAACCTTTCTTCCCAGGACACCTATTATTAATAGCTTCACTTTGGGAAATGCCATTCCAGATGAGTTATGAAATGGAATTTGTTACTTGGGTAACCAATGCCCTAAGTCCCACTTTGCCCTGAACTATGTAGATATTTTAAAGTCCAAACGGCTGTTTTCTACTTTCATTATCTGCTTAGTGAATTTCTTCCTTCTTTATTGGTACTTACAGAGCTGGCTCCACTTACAAACACAAACTGACTTTAACAAGTGAGCAGGAGGCAGCATTTGTCCCTTTCCCACTTTCCCTTCACCAGTGCTGAATCCCGATGAGCCTTCCCTTGGCTGCCAACCAGGCCTCAGATGGAACTGAATGTTTATACCCTGGTGCCAGTTCCTAGGGAGATCCCAGTGGTTAGGCCTTTCCCCCACATTTTCTCCACTTCCCACTCCAGCTCCCCGATCACACAAGGCCAGTCAATGTGTGGTCACAGGAAGACGTTGCACACAAGCCCCGGACCCAGCCCTCACTCGGTGGGGGCTGCCTGTGAGACACCCAGGACATGGCTTTTCTCTGAACCTTGTTTCCCCTTGTGTCAAAGGAAGTAAGTGACCGCTAAAGCCCTTATCAGCCATGGGTTTGTTTCTGCTACCTCCACGTCAGCGTGCCTGTGTGCTCAGTTTCCCAGAGAATCAACCTAAAAATAAAGCAATGGAAAGTGTCCTCCCCACGCACAACCTCATTAAAGACTGGAAAACCTCTGGAAATAAATACATCCTTTGTTGCTAAAATGTCTAGAAATATTTGGCCATTCAACATCGGGTGCCAGATCTATAGTGTAATTGTTGAAACGTTAAAAATAGTAATGGTGGTGGCGGAGGGGGCTCCAGGGAACCCCACATGGGGCTGTACAGGTTGTGCCCTCCATGTGGGGCCGCACCCAGAGGTTCGAACCATTTCATAAGCAGTTCTGGCGACCAAATCCTCTTGAAAGGAGTGAGTCTACTTCACCCTCTACAATAGACAACCTGAAGTGAAACTGCATCAGAGGTCCTCAAGCATAGTCTAGATTGTTTGAACAAACGTTTGAGGCATAGCAAGCCCTGCTTATCAGGGAGTGGTGGGAACCCTCCCGAAATCCCAGTTCTTAGTTCCCAGCAACAGGCCGACTTTGTGAGGAGGACTTTGTAAGAATAGCTGTCTCAGGCCTGCTATGTTAATTCTTTGATGCACGAGGGGTGATACTCTACTTCCACAAGAGTAAGTTAGGGCTCAAGATATAAACTCAATCGCCTGTGTACAGTTAGGTGCATTGCTAACTCTGATGGGCCTTCGTTTCTTCATGAGTAAAAAGTTAAGGATGATAATTGAAACTACCTTATGCTGTCATAGTGATGATAACACGAGTTAATGCCTAGATAACCCCCAGATATAAGGACTTGAAATAGTACTTGGCCCATAATAAAAACTCAACAAATGTTAGATAATATTAGCATCATTGGTCCAAATCACATGACTGGCAATTGGCAAAATGAGGCTTCAAATTCTGGTCTGTCTTATTCCACAACATTACTGCTTCTAAAAAGTTCTACTTTTTTAAGCCCAAAGGTTGCTTTTTTGGTTCATATGGTGAGAAGAATATGAAGGTCCTTGGGTTTTACTGTATTTCATCAGGTATTGTGCACATTTTATTGCCCCCATTTTTTAGGGAAAAATAAGGATACACATTATACATGGGTGGTACTAATTTCATATCTATATAAATGTTTTTAATTCTTTTATTTATGCTTATGTGTTAAAAGTATAACTCTGGAAAGCAATAATGATATCTGTACGCAAAATAATACCCTGGAATACAGTAATCATTTCTGTTGAACTCACGCCACATTTGCAATGAAAGCAAGTGTGTTAATGTTACACAAAGTACAAAAGCAATCACAGCAGACTTGAAAACCCAATTTGCTGTGATACCTGTTCGGCTAACCAGCCAACTGCAACCACTTAATGTGTCAGTAAACAAGCCCTCAAGCCTTTTAAGGCAGTAATGAAGAAAGAGTGGACGTGGCCATCGATGCAGTCAGCTGGTAATGATTCAACACCTATAGGCAGAATCAAGAAAGCATTCATCACCCTGGTTTGTGATTGGATCCTGATATCATGGAATAGTATCAAGAAGGAAGTGGTTGTAAAATCATTTAAAAAATGCAGCATCAGAAATGCTGTGGATTTAACTTAGGACGATGAAATTTACTGGGATAAGGAAAGTGACTCTTCAGAAGACACTGGTAACATAGAAATTAAAGAAGGGGATACTGTGATAATGATGGCGATGAAGAGCTCTTGGCTTTCTACAATGATGCATGCATTAGTAGCATAAATTTGTTACTGGCACTTACAATTTCTTGGATCCTGTATCTGTTTTTGTGTTTTTAAATTATTTGTTACATAAAATTTCTTGTACCATAGTATTTTAAAAAATGACTGCTCAAATTTCTTTCTAGTACAAAAAAGGTACCTAAATATAAACAAGTAAAAATGTGAGTTAAAAAATTAAAATGGAAGATTTTTTTTTCCTGAAAACTTGGGCAAAAAATCATGGGTGTGCATTATACATGGGAGCACATTATACATGACAAAATACGGCACTTACTACTCTTCAGACATGGAGAGTGAAATTGATCTCCTTCTCTCAATCCCAGTACCCAGCTTCCCAGGGAAAGGAATGATTGATCCAGCCTTTTTCAGGAGATTCTTCCTGGGCCATTTACATGGGCCCAAGGAGTGAGGTACATAGAAATCTAGTAGCTCCTCTTAAAAAACATGGATTTGTGGGAGGAATTTCTAGAAAAGGAATACAAGGAAGACAGTCCTATCACTGTACTTGGTAAGTGGTACAATAATATATTCCCCCAGGGTTATTCTATTTAATAACATAAGTAGTATGCTTAATACTTTATAAGCTATGATTGCTTAGTCAGAAATCTATATCTGAAATAAATGTCAACTTAGTGATCTACCCTAAGAAGAAACCTAGAACCTAAGAGAACAAAATGCTCACTAGCTATGAAGGATCTCAACAACTATGTGTGTGTGTCAGCACTGGCAGGATGGGAGGGGAGGGGGAAAGATGTCAGGGGTTCCTGAGCATGGAGGTAAACTGGAACTGAAGAGACATGCACAGGGGTTGAAGGTGGAGGTAGGGCGAGCATCCAGAAAATACAGAGACTAGTGGTCAGGCCCAGGCAGAAGTTTATAGTCCTCCATGTGGCCAGGAAGCCAAACCAATTCAATGGGTCAGGCAGCAGACACAGGCGGCAGCCAGGGGAAGCTGCCCTTTACCTCCTCCAGGAAGGTGTTTTGAGGCTTTCTTCTGGCATAGGGATCAACCCAAGACCTTAAGCTCATGTTCTGCACATGGGAGTCAGTGAGGCTCTGAAAGGCCATGGCAAAATTGTTTTTGTGGATGAATCGGGAAAAAAAGGCCTAGAGGTACTTTTTACTAAATGCTTCATAGAAGCCTTAATTTGGAACTGCTGAGCCACACTGAGAGAGCATCTGGTCCATTTGAATATTTTCAATATTCAGCACTGAATCTCCTTTCCTTTTAGAGGAAACTCATTATCACATTTCACAAGGTATGTGTCTATATCAAGTGGATTCTTGGCAGATTAGTTCTTGTATATCAACCTGAAAGGTGTAAGACAGCCTAAAATTTTAGCATACATCAAGTGATAGAAGACTTAAAGATTGCAGAACTGACCTCTTAGACTCCAAGCGAATTGCTTGCAGTGCTTTGAATTCCTTCTTTATCCCACTATGAATGAAGCCTGCTATCTCCTGGACTCTAGCCTTGAGGTGGACAGGGCCCATTCCTGGGTGATGAGCCCTTGAGTTACAGGCAGGGCCCCCAGAAGGTGGTGAGCACAGGGAGCAGAGCTACAGTTCCATTTCAAGGATAATGACATACTTCTCTTCCCACTGATGCTCAGGGACAAGTCTTTGCTTCTCTAGGGGAGATAAAGCCATAGAGTAACATACATAGAGTGGGACACAGATGTTAAGAGAAGAACACAAATGTCAATGGTTTCTCTAAAGCCTGGCAAATGCACCAACCATATCTATTGAGCAGGCCCGTAATAGGTCAGATTCAGGATTGAGAAAATAGAGCTCTAAAATAAGCCACTTTCTATCAATTGTAATTTTATGAGCATGACATTAAATTAGCAGTTGAATTGGGTAGACATGGACCCAAAAACTATTCAAGGCTTTGCTGCAATGTAAACCCTAATCAATGACTTAGACCGCCTCTTAGGACAACTTTCAATCTCCTCTCCTTTCAATACCCACTGTCTACCTATCCTTAAGGTAAGATAGCCTGTGTTATGGTTTGGCTATGGCTTGGTTGTGGTTTGCCCCCACCAAAATTCAGGTGGAAGTTTAATTGTCACTGTGGCAATGTTGGGAGATGGGGCCTAGCGGGCGGTGCCTGGGTCATGGGGGTGGATCCCTCATGAATAGATTAATGTCTTCCCTGTGGAAGTGAGTGAATACGTGCTCTCTTAGGACTGAGTTAGTCACCAGAGAGTGGGTTGTTAAAAACATGAATTTAGCCTCCTCAATTCTCTCTCACCCTCTCTCTTTCTATGTGATCTTTGCTTACACCTGCTCTCCTGCTTTCCACCACAAGTGGAAAAAGCACAAGGCCCTCACCAGACGCAGTTGCCCAATCTTGGACTTCCCAGCCACCAGAGTCATGGGCCAAATAAACTTCTCTTCTTATAAATTACCCAGTCTCAGGTATTTTAGTATCACAACACTAGGCAGAATAAGACAGCCAAGAATTACTAGCCTACTTTCCTGACTGGTTTTCCTACTGCCAGTCTCTCTCCCTCCAATCTAGCCTCCACACTGCAGCTGGAGTAATTGGTCTAATGAGAAAATATGATGATGTTACTACTTTGTTCAGAAATTTCTGATGATTCTGCACTACTTTTAGGATAAAATCCAAATTCCCTAGCTTGGCTTATATTGCTTGCACACTCTTATCTTGTCTACCAGTACAATCACATCTTGGGTCACATCCTATCACATAATTTTTTTTCCAAGTTTCTCAACTCCTAGAAATTCTTCACATAGGTGATGAACATACTGCTGTGTATTTACCAAAAATTATTTTCTTTTCCTCCTGGAGACGTGGCTAAAAGTGATGGATTCTGAGGCTCTAAAGGGTGAGAGAATCAGACAATGGAAAGTGACTGGGTCCCTGAATCACTCCATGGAGGAGAGCCATCTAGAGCCATCCAACCAGGAATTCTGGTGCTGGATCATTTTGTCAGCAAAAAGCAAACTTTTCTTATGTGGGTATGATCTTGTAGCAAACAGGCCCTTGCATGTTGTATTCGCTCTTCCTATAACAACTTTACCTTTATTTTTTGACTAGATAATTCCTATTTATCCATCAAAACTCTGGTATCACCTCTTCCTGGAAGTCTACCTTAGTTCCCCAGGCCGAGTCAGGAGCCTCATCTTCAAAGTACACCAGACTTCTATCTTTTTCTTTGGTTGATGTACTTTCCTTGTCCATCTCCTCCAGTTCCTAGGCTGTGGATAGGGACAGTGCCTTGCTCATCTCTGTATTCCTGGTGTCCAGAATATGAGTTTTTTTCCAAAGCAGAAGTTGAGTAAATGTTTTTTTAATGAATGAATAAATGGATGGGTACATGGAGTAAGTTAATACATAGATTTGTGAATGGGCTGCTTCTTAATAATAACGTACATTTACACAATGCCACCTCCTTCACACGTATGCTGAGGACAGTGGGGCATGAGAGGAGTGCGGGGGCAGTCAGGTGCAGCAGCCCTGGCCCAGTGTGGAGAAATATACACAGCAAACCTAGTGGGCAGTGGCTAGTGTAGAAGCCAGAGCTCTGGGTTCTCAGCATGGTGTGGACACAAGTGAGCGGGGCAAGAGACAGTCAGCCACCTTGGCATGATGTGAAAGAAGAAAGGAACATAACTTTAATAAGTATCTACTATGTGCCAGGAAATTTCACTGTATTATTTCAGTAAGTCTACCCTTAACTTACTCAGCTCTGTTAAGTTTCTTGTTACTATTTGCATTTGGCAAATAAAGACGCAGCTCAGAGTAGTTAAGTGACTTGCCCATGACCACATGGCTGGGAGATGGCAGGGCTTGGAATCTAAATAAGACCTGTGTCTTCTGAGCAGGGGTTCTTCCCAGTGCATCCCAGGGGAGAGAGACTGAAGCCAGATATGCCCTATTTCTTTAGCACATCGATGCCTAAATTGGGCCTAAGGCCCAGGCCTCAGTCCCAGCCTGAGGAAAACGCTCAGAATGCTTCCCCTGGCAGCAGCCTGTGAGCACGGACTGAAGCGGAGAGGAAAGGAACAGGCTGCTTTTCCCTGGGCCTGAGCTCTGTCAGGCAGGTCTGATTTGCCCGCTGTCCCAGACACTGTGGAAACAAACACTGGGTTGTTGGGTCAGCTTCCCCTGATTTCTTAGATGAGGGAGCCAGCCCAGAGCCAGCACATTTCTCAACCCCCAAGCAACTGCCGACCAGGCCCCCTGGGCTGTCTCCACTGGCAGCTGTGAGTGTGCAGCCTCTTGGCACACTGAGCACCTCTCGGCCCTGGTCCTGTTGGCAGGTGAGAGTCCAGTGTCCTGCATGCCAGGGACCTCCCCCTCTGTCTGGGGAAACAGACCCAGAACTCCAGGCCCAGGTCAAGACTTCACTTGCCTCAACCTGGCAGCCAAGCAGAGAACCCTCAGTTGCTGGCAGGGAGATCAGGAAGGCAGAAGTCCTTCTGGGATGTGGCTAGGAGAAGAGGTTAGCGAGGAGAGACTGGGAGGAGTCTGGGCCCAGAATGAGCTACCGCGGTGGTCGTCACCTTCTGAGGGGCCTCCACCAGGCACTGAGAGGAATAGCCATGGCTCCTGTCCCCAAGGGAGCAGGGACAGGATGGACCACATGATATAGATGATCTCAGTACAGTGTCAAAGAGAGCAGCTGTTCAGGCCCTACACTGACTAGCTGTGTCACCTTGGAAAGTGAAAACTCTCTGGGTCTCAGTTTCCTTGTGTGGAAGTGGGACTAAACAGTATCAACTGAAAGGGTACATAGAGGAAGTGCCTTGCTCATAAAATCTGCTGTCTAAATGCTGTGTGAATTTTTGCAGAGGTCAGGGACCTGGACCTGTATTTCTTTTATAACATCCATCGTTTCTAACCCAGTTTTCTAAATAGGAAGAGAAATCAAAGGTATATCCCGATGAAACAGGAACAAGTGGCATCAACAATAGCTTTAGGGTGCATGTGTGTTCCTCCTAGATTTGCTCCCAGGAATCAGCCTCTTGGAGGTGACCATGATGAAAACCACAGAACAGGCAACAGCAAGTGGGAAGAGCTTGACCAGTTCAATAATCTCATAATCATGAGTCTGGATACTCTAAACATAATAAAAGTTCCTTGAGTAATCAAGGACAGTCTGCAACTGTGGGGATAACTCCTACCTAGATAGTGCTTTTAGTTTGCAAACTCTGCCGTAAACATTAATTCATCTGGGGGAACCCAATAAACGTGTTGACGGATGGAGCCTTGCAACAGCCTCATACTAGGAATTATTAAGGGTCCTGATTTAACTGATAAGGAAGCTGAGGCTCAGAAGAGCAAATTAAATTCGTCGAAAAAGATGAATCCTATTTAATGCCAAACCCAGTGTTCTTTGCGCTGCACCAAAACTTCCCTATGAACAGCTGGTGATGAGGGGTACACAGCTACTGACCCCTGTGCCAGGCAGGATATCCAACCAGTGCAATTGCCCTCGGTGTGCTGGTCCTGGAGATGGGTTTTTTCACCAATAAGTAAAAGCTGCTTCCTGCACCCCTACCCTGCCTGCCAGCAGGCACGTTCCCTGGCGGGTGGAAACCATAGGGAGATGGCAGCAGGGCCCAGCATAGCTGGGACACAAACAAACAACAAGGCTGGCTGGCGAAAGATTGGGTTGGGTGTCTCTTGCTGATGGAAGGTGTGGAAATAAAAATTACACAACTGAGCTGTCTCCTGGGAAGAAGAGGGCTAATTAGATGTCTCACAGCACACTGGCTCCCAATCACTGAGCAGTCTTTACCCCTGAATTGCAAACCCCAGCCATGAGCCAGGCATGATGCCCAGGGAGGCAGTGGACCTAGGACTCTGGTGATCACAACAGCCACTGCTCAGAGGGTGCCTTGTAGGTGCCACATTTATCTTCATTTATCATCTGTCAAAAGTAAGTCTCTTCTTAAATCCCGGAGAGTGATGAGCTGAGTGTCCTTATTTGCTCCCCGAGGAAGTAGAGGCAAAGGGAGGTTGAGCATCCTCGTCTTGGGACACTTTTGCTTTTTGCCTTACATTGCATTTTAGGGGGTGAAATAGATGGCGAACCTGGAAAGGCCCTCACGCTGCATCTAGGCCACTATTTTACTAATTTTCTTTTTCTTTCTTTTCTTTCTTAACTTTTCTTCTGTCCTGCCTTCTCCCTCCCTCCCCTCCCTTTCCTTTCCTTACTTTTCCCTTTTTCTTTTCTTTTAGCAACAGGATTCTTTGCTTAAATGCAACCTGGTGTGGAAGACCAGTAGATAAAACAGATCAAGGAGGAGCCGCCCTCGCCCGTTGCCTTCTTCCCCGCCTCCCTTGTTCTTCTCACCATCACAGCTTCCTGGAACCCAAGGGTGTCACGAAATCCAGTTTGAAAACCAATACCACTGTTCAACTCCTTCCTCCTACACATGGGAAGACAGAGATCTGGAGAAGCTAAATGCCCTGCCTGGTGTCAGAAAGCCAGTAAGGGAGAGGAAGAACCAGAAATGAGGCTTCTTGTTCAGTTGAAGATTTGGGGCTGAGCCAGGCAAACTTTCCCACTCTGAACTACTATGTAGCTAGGTCTAGATGATGGAGATAGTGATAATACAGATACTAATGAGATGAAGATAATGATATATAATTTACTGAGCATTCTTTGTGCAGGCTGTGTGGGCATACTGGGGACTAGGAGTTGGGGTAACACGGGCCCCATTCCCGAGGTACTCACAGTAGAATTGGAGAGACAGACATGGGTTGTGAGGCTACTCCACAAAGCAGAGGGTGGAGAGAGTTTTGGTGGAGGTGGCCATGACAGCTGATGAGGATATTCATCAGAGAGAGAGAGTTGTTCTGGACCACAAGGGGATAAGGCTTTGGGAAGGGAGGATTAGATGGACAGAGCTAAAAGGCGTGGGGGGCCACCTCAGGGCCAGGCTCTATAGGAGCAAAGGCTGAGAGGCAGGGCAGGGCACAATTTGGTGAATATATTGGTGCCTTTCAACACCGAGACCCATTCAGCTCCTCCCTGGGCACCTTTCCTAATAGAGTTTGTTCTCCGTGCCACACCCCATCCTAGTCTAGGACCTATTTGAGGGCTCAGCCCCTTGGTTTCCAGCAACTATCCTCAAGAAGGGAGGGGTCGGGGGGAGCTGGAAATAGGACATTAATTCTTCTGGGCCGTGTGTATGTGAGTGTGTGCATGTAAGAGAAAAATACCATTGACATCAAATGCTGTTTGAAACCACTCCTGCCTTTTAGGAAAGAGACACAATTCACTTGTAGGGAGTTATACTTACACAGCTTCATTACTGTTGTTATTCATCTAGGAAAAGGCCTTGATGGGCCTCTTTGGTCCCTGGTCTAGAAGGGGAAAGAGAATCAAAGTAAACATTTCTTTTTAGGCTCTGCCTAATATGATATTTGGGCCTTGCTCCCTGGGAGCTGCAGACTCCTGGGAGCTGAAGACTGGGGAATGGGGAGAGGGCCAAGGATGGTGGGAAGGAGGATGTGAGGATGGAGGCAGAGCAGGAGGCCACACTCTATGAAGACAAGTTATGGCCACCACATTTCCAGGAACACAGGGCTGTTTTCTGCCCACTCCTATGTTTTCAGCAAAAGCCTGGCAGCCTCAAGAGCTTTTGTCAGTGACCATTTTAGAACAAAGATGGGTACAGGAGAGAGGGTTATCATCTCCGGGGCTTAGAGCAAGGTCAGGAAGATGGTGGCACCTTGTATGCCGCAGGTGAAGTCCCTGGAAGTACTGGGGAGGGGTGCTTCTCAGAGTAGCTGGGATAGAGCTTGAGCTGTTTCATTTAGATGCTATAGTGATGGATAATGCCAGCAGGCGAGGAGGCTAGGGGACCTGGGTGTACCCGGCTCTTTGTGCATAATCACATGTGTGTGCGTGTTCATGGTGTGCATATTTAGTTGTGTGTTCATGAGAATTAGCACCAGTGTGTCAGCAAGTGTGTGTATTTGTGAAGATGGGTGAGTGTGTGGGAATGAGTGAGGACCCTGTGCTGTGCATGTGTGAGGCCATGTGTAGGGGCCTGGACTCAGGACCGGGGTTTGCAGGTGCACAAATGAATATAGATGAACGTACAGCCATGGGTGTGTAGATGAGTGAGCATGTTTCTGAGAAGCTTGTTGTACCTTTGTCACGGTGTGCTTATAGGGGCACAGGGATACCTGTGGGAGACTGTCTTCACTGTTTGTGTGCCCTGAGGTGCCAGGGGCCCAAAGCAGGCCTGGTCACTTCTGCTAAGGTGTCATCCTCCCCAGGGTCCCCAGAACCAGACTGGGCTCTGGGCTATAGGGACAGCGTAGGGATGTTCCCGGCAAGCTTGCCCCGGAGCCTTGTTCCTTGCCCAGGAACATTCCTTCTTTCCCATTCCTGGGAAGGAACATAATGTCCACTGGCTCCTCTCCTGCCTGCTGAGTCCAACTCCTCTGCCGCCTCAAGCTGTGAGGCACTTCCTGGCCGGGCATGGGGCATCTACGGAGCCAAAGCCTAGGGGCAGAGTGGGAGGGAGGTACACCAGCTCCTGGAGTGTCAGCAGTCCGGGATTTCCCCCCGGGGTGGTTACAGGAGCCACCATTTATTGGGTGCTTGCCATGTGCCAGCCCTCGGGAGAGCCCTTTGCTAGAATACAGTCCTTTATGCCTCCTCGTGGCCCGGTTGCTAGGTATCGCCATTTTCTCTTTTCGGCAGACAGGGTAATTGAAGCTTAAGTTGAGGAGCTTGTCCACGATGGCACAACCCTGAAAGGTATAGGTTGGACAAGAACCAGGCTCCTTGGCTAGAAGCCCAAACTCTGACCCTGTAGGCAGGAAAAGCCCGTCAGCCTCAGTGCCCAGCAAGGAGGCTGAGGCCCAGGAGGGGACATCCTCCCTCACCAGGCTTCTCTCCTCTCTGGGCCGTAGCCTAGGAAGCCCTGAAGCTGGGGACTGTAACTGCAGCACAGGACCTAGGAGATGACTGTGGCCACGCTTCCCACTTTGCAAAAGCCCTTTCTTAAAAGTCCAGGTCACATTGGCCTCTACACAAATTGCTCCTCTTTGCTGGGAGTGACTAAGTTAAAACTGCATGACCAAGGCACTTCATTTGCCCATAGAAAACTTTCTATCCCCATGGCCCGCACAGACTCAAAACCAATGGACTCCTTGGCTCACCCCAATACTCACTTGGACCTATTGACCTCTGTCAGATCCCCTGTCAGCCTGCCTCATCTCCTTCAAACACTCCTTCAGCACCTGAGAACCTACTATGTGCAAAGCCATGTGCCGAGCCTTTTCACATCACACTTGGTACATATTATACTGTATTTTCCATTTATTATTTTTTCCTTTAAGAAATTTTTTTCAGATTAACATGAGGGCACAAATGATTAGGTTACATTGTTTGTGTTTCTTAAAGTTCCAGTTGTAGTTGAGCCCTTCACCCAGGAGGTCTGCTATTTACCTTTACACTGTACACCTTAGGTGAGAGCTTACCAATGACCCTCTCTCCTCCCTCACCTCCCTGTCCCCCTGTCTCTCCTCCTACCTCACCCCTATTTGAATTCAAATGTGTTCTTTTCATGAGGGTATGTATTCTATATTGTTTTCATGTTAGTATTGAGTACATTGGATACTTGCTTTTCTAAGAAGAATGTGCTTCAACTCCATCCAGGTAAACACAAAAGATGTAAAGTCTCCATCTTTTTTATGGCTGAATAGTATTCCATGGTCTACATATACCACCATTTGTTAATCCATTCACGTGTTGATGGGCACTTGGGTTGATTCCACATCTTGGCAATTGTGAATTGAGCTACAGTAAACATTCGAGTGTAAATGTCCTTACGGTAAAGTGATTTTTTTTCTTCAGGGTAGATACCTAGTAATAGGATTGTGGGATCAAATGGAAGGTCTAATTTTAGTTCTTTGAGAATTCTGCACACTTCTTTCCATAGAGGCTACATTAGTTTACAGTCCCAGCAACAGCATAAAAGTATTCCTGTCTCTCCAAAGCCACACCAACTACTTTGCTTTTATTTTATCATTTCATCTTTATAAGTATATGATGAAATTGGTATTATTCCCATTTTGCTATTAAGGAAACAGGTTGAGAGAGCTTATGTCACTTCCCCAGGGACCCGCAGCTCATAAAATTTGGAACCAGAATTTGAATTTGGGTCTGACAACAAAGTCTATGATTTTAATAACCAAGTGATCCCATTTGAGCTCCATAGTATCTCTGCGGGGTAGAGGACATTTAGCCCAGGGTCAGAGATAGGACACAGAAACATCAAATAATTTGCCTGCGAACACTTAAGGGCCAGAGGCAGGATGTGACTCTGGTCCCTGGGGATGTCAATGTGCTTATATGGATGGATGGACACCTGGGACTGTGTTATAAGGATGTGAACAGGGTGTGTGTGCATCGGGGCTGGTCCTTTCCACTTGCTGTCCTGCCACCCCACACCCTCAGCTCTGGCCAAGGCTGGTCTCTCTCCTGCTGCTCACTGAGAGGCCAACCTCCTTCACACTCTACTTACCTCCGTCCCTCTCCCACCTCCAAATCTCCCCTTCTCAGACTTTCTATGGTCCTCAGAGGGTGCCTGTGTACTTCCCTTCAGAGCCCTGGTGTCTCCAACCTGACTCTGGGGTTTTCAGCTGATTTATTTTGGGGCCCATCTCCCTGTCCAGTCTGGGGTGCCCATCGGCACAGCTCAGCACATGGATTGGCCCATGCTGGGAACCCAGAATATACCCACTGCATCTCTTGGTGATGAGGATGGGCCTTGCGTCACTGGGGGGGGCCCATCCATCTGCCTGTCCATACATTGACCCTGCAAGTATTTATTAAGCACCTACTATGTTCATGGCACCATTCCAGGTACTTGTTTATGTCAAAGAATAAATCAGACAAAAATATCTGCCCTTCTGGATCTTATGGTCTAGGGAAGACAGAAAGACAGCAAATAATGAATTAGCAAATTACAGAATATGCAAGAAGATGATGACTAAGGAAAAAAATAGCAAAGGTAAAGGAGAATCCAGGGCCCATTGAAAAGGTGACTTTTAGGATAGGCTTAAGGTAAAGAGTGAGTTAGGCATGTGGGTATCTGTGGGAAGCATGTTCTGGGTGGCACAGATGACAAGTGCAATGGCCCTGGGGTGAGTGTGTGCCTGTGAGGCTGGCGTGGAGTGACCTGGGGAAAGTAACAGGCGGGGACGTCAGATGGTGCAGGGACTTGACAGTCACCAAAAGGACGTGGACTTGTTACCCGAAGCGGGTGAGGGTGTGGGAAAACAAAACGTCCTCCCCCCAAGGTCTTTGTTTTGCTTCTCCCTGTCATTCAAGTCTCAATTAACGGCTGTCTCCTCAGGGAGGTCTTTCTGAGGACCATCTTACCTAAGCAGCATCCTCATACCTTGCCCTGAACTTTATCACAATTCCCATATTTACTCTTCTTCGTATCGCTGATTGTCTGGAAATCAGCCAATGTGGATTTTCTTAGTTGACATGTTTATTCTGTGTGTCTCCCAGCTGAGTGGAAGTTCCCCGAGACTTCGAAGGCCTGTGTCTACCTTGTTTAGTACAGAATCTCCACTGCCTAGAACAGTGCCTGAGTGCAAAGCAGCAAGCTTTGTTATTTCCCCCACCCCATTCCCGGCCTGTTAACAGCTTGACGTACCCAGGGACCTGGTTACCACCTCAGGAGCCTCTTGGGAAGGCAGGTGCATGCCTTGTGCAGAAACTAGCCATCCTCCTAAAATGCCCTCCTAACACCTCCTAACACAGGACATAGGATTTGAACTCAAGTTACAGCAAGCTGAAAGAAACCATATGCAAATTTGCAAAACTGAGCCCTCTTTACTCTTCCCATTCCCCCCACTCATGACCCACAAGGTCATCAAAAGCAAATAGCTCTTTTCCTAGGAATCCACGGCATTGCCCCACTGATCCAGTCAGAGACCTCAAGAGAAAAAGGGGGGGGGGGAAAGGTGACAGAGAACCTGCTAGATATTTCACATTGATTTTATCATGTAGGTCCTCAAATGAGCCTGTAGCATAATATTATTAGCCCTCTTTACAGATGAGGAGACTGAGGCTCAGAGCTTAAGGAACTGTCGCTGTCTCGGTGTTACATGATTATATAAGGCAAAGCCAGGAGTCAGTCTCAGGTGGGCCCAGCACCAAAGCTTCATGTTCTTTCCACACAGCTATGCTGACCCCTCAGCCTCAATTCAGCATCTAAACCTGTTCTGAGTACTGTAAAGAACCAAAGGAGGAAAACAAGAAAAATAAGGAACCTCTCACCACAGGGCTGGAGTTTGTTCAGAGCCCTCTTAGCACTTATGTCCGAGGGGCCATCCTGGGCCCAGCCTGGCCCGAGCAGGAGCGCCCTGTACCTCGGAGCCAGGGCGTGCTGGGACAGCCCTGTCCTCCCCACCAGCCAGGGCACTTGCAGCAACCCTGGGGGCCAGCTTGCCGGCCAGAGTGCTCCACAGGGAGACTCCAGCTGCCTGCCTGCCTGCCTTCCAGACTAAACATTCCCTCTCCCAACTCTCCCTGCCCCGCCAGGGCAAAGTGTCCTAGGAGAGTCTCAACAACCGAAGTGAAAGATAGTTTACGTGTGTCTGTGGACACCCTTGGGAGACAGGCGGGCACATACCCAAACATGCTACAGCACACACACAGAGGGGAGCAAGCCTGCACGGACAATGGGAGACAGACCAGCCTATGTATCCACAAATACCACACGCACACACATGCACGCACACACGCACACATGCGTAGGCAACAGCAGAAATGGTTATTTTTGAACACTGATAAAGAGAGGTGGGCCCATATTAAATGCAAACACGGGAAACCCAGACACCACGTGGGCTGGACTTCTGGATCCAACAGGGGCATGTGGGCCTAAATGTGGACACACGCTCACACAGTCTGCAGTGCTGTATTTTGGAAAAAAAGTGAAGGAAAAAAACCAACCTATGAATGTTTCCACTGTGTGGTGCTTGTAAAAATTTTGCAGCCTGGAGAAATGCCCCTGAGCTGGGTGGCTGTGTGTGGGCTGTCAGATAAAGTGGGGATCATGAAAACAAACAGCTTTGAGAGCGCTGGGAGGTGGGTGGCAGTGCTGTGCTTACAGGGCTCGGATGGGGGCTGGGTACAGGACAGGATCCCCACCCCACGCCGGCAGTGGATACAGAGGCAGCTGGAGCTTCCGGCTGATGGGCTGATTGCTTACTGTAAAACAAAACGAGCCTACCCTGCGTGGTTGCTTTGCTAAGATTCAATGAAATAAGTATTTGAAGCACAGTGCCCAGCACTGCATGTGCCTGGCACATCACAGGCTCTCAATAAATGGAAGCTGTTCTGATTATGCTCACAAGACCATGGGTAATAAGGGGACATGAATCATTCCACGGCTACCTTTACTGCTCCTCCTTTAGAGCTGATTCATTTTAACTCAGAAATACATGTGTGTGTGTGTGTGTATGCACATATGAAATGCATTTGTAATAATAAGAAGCACCAAACAGCAGCTAACACTTATTGAACAGGCACTCAGGGCTAGACATTGCCTATGTAATTTACATTTTTTTTTTTTTTGAGACAAAGTCTCACTTGGTAACCCATGGTAGAGTGCCATAGTATCATAGCTCAGAGCAATCTCAAACTCTTGGGCTTAAGTGATTCTTTTGCCTCAGTTTCCCAAGAAGGTGAGACTATAGGCACCTGCCACAATGTCCAGCTATTTTTTGGAGACATGGTCTCACTCTTGCTCAGGCTGGTCTTGAACTTCTGGGCTCAGGCAATCTACCTGCCTTGGCCTCCCAAGTGCTGGGATTTCAGGCCTGAACCACCACGTCCGGCCACATATATCTTATTTGGCTTTCATAACAACCAGATATGGAGGTACTATTATTATACCCAATGTACAGATGAGGAAATAGAGGAACAAAGGAGCTAAGCACGTTTCCCTACGTCAAACTATTAGTAGATGGGGGAGTTTGAATATTAACATACATCTATTTAAGTGCTAAAAACTTTAGTTATTTCATGTATATGTTGTTACTGGAGAAAGTCAACCAGAACCATGAGGGGCCTGGGTGTACCCAGTCCCTTAGGCAGTAAGTCTAGAGCCCTGTTCTGAGTGTTCCTTCCTCTGGGGCATGCAAACGCCATCATGGCTTCCTTTCTGTACATTATTTTGTGCATGACACTAGGGGGTGGTATAAAAATCACAGAGAAGAGCAGAAATTGGGGAGATATCCTGATCATAGTCCTCACTGTGTCCTAGAGGGCTTGACCATTCATCCTGCAGGAAGTTCTGGGGACATTCCCAACAGAGGCTCTGAGGAGAACAGGAGAGCCACAGCTACAGACGGGACATCTGAACTCAGGTGGCTCATGCTACCTGGCTCACAGAGGGGCACCGAGGGGGTGCCCAATATAAACCCTGGATTTGATGTGAAGAGGGTGTGCTGGGCCAAGTTCACCAAGTGTAACAAATATGCCATGTGGTGCAGGTCATCGGTAGTGAAGGAAGTCGCATGTGTGGGTACAGGGACTATATGGGAATTTTCTCTACTTTCTGCTTAATTATGCTGTGAATCTAAACTATTTCCAAAAAATAAAAATTATTCATTAAAGAAAAGAGGGAGATTCGGCACCCTTAGGGAGGCCAAGGCAGGTAGATTAATTTAAAAAAGCTTTTAATGGCTCAGCGCCCTTGGCTCAGCAGGCTAGGGCGCCAGCCACGTACACCTGAGCTGGTGGGTTTGAAACCAGCCCGGCCTGCCAAACAACAATGACGGGTGCAATCAAAAAATGGCCGGGCGTTGTGGCGGGCGCCTGTAGTCCCAGCTACTTGGGAGGCAGAGGCAGGAGACTCGCTTGAGCCAGGAATTGGAGGTTGCTGTGAGCTGTGATGCCACAGCACTCTATCCAGGGTGACAGCTTGAGGTTCTGTCTCAAAAAAAAAAAAAAAAAGATAGCTGAAGACGGCAGCACCTGTTGCGCAGTGGGTTGGGCGCCAGCCCCATATAACAAGGGTGGCAGGTTCAAACCCGGCTCCGGCCAAACTACAACAAAAAAAATAGCCAAGCATTATGGTAGATGCCTGTGGTCCCAGCTACTTGGGAGGCTGAGGCAAGAGAATCGCCTAAGCCCAGGAGTTAGAGGTTGCTGTGAGCTGTGTGACGCCACGGCACTCTACTGAGGACAATAAAGTGAGACTCTGTCTCTACCTAAAAGAAAAAAAAAAAAAGATAGCTTAAGAAACTATTGGGTGGTGCCTGTGGCTCAGTAGGTAGGGCATCAGCCCCATATACCGAGGGTGGCGGGTTCAAACCCGGTCCCAGCCAAACTGCAAAAAAAAAAAAAAAAAGAAACTATCAAAGAATGTAGCTCTCCTAAAACTCAAAAAAAAATCAATTTTATATTTGATTAGGATCATGAGAATGGGCCATTTTACCATTCTTAGCTGCTTTGCCCCTGTGATAATCACCATCCCTTCTTTTCTCAACAGATTGAGCCACTAAAAATTCAAACAAGGACTCTAATGAAGTTGGGTATGTAAATGGTAGAGCCTTAGAGTATGTGCAATTTCAAGATGGTTCCTACCTGCTGACTAGACTATGAAGATCCTTCACTGTTGAAAAGAATTCTCTACTGTGGCAATCTGCAGCACACTCATATTTAAATATGCACATTGCACTGACCAATGAAATTAACAATATTGAGGATTTTATTCATGTTCTACCCCACCCTCTTTGCCCTACAACATTCTTTTTTCCCAAAATGCAGATGCCATGGCACTCAGATTATCAACCATGCTCTTAACCCTCCTGTATTGCCTCCTAAAAGTGGAACTGGACTAATCAGCCCAGACTTGTAACACATTTCTCAGCCCATATGATTATTTTTATTTTCCTGCCCTCATATAGATTAAAAATAAACTCACATGAACTAAAAAATAAATTCGTATTTCATTTGACACGGGCATAAATTATTACCAACCATGTGTAAGTCCATGTCCAAGAAAAATAAAACACACAATATAATGCAACTTTAGAACAACACGGCAAGTTCTTGAATTTGTTTACATAGTTATACACAAATTTTTCAGAATCTTTTTGCTGTATGTGATTTTTTTAGTACACTTTACCTCTCTCCCTGAAATGCTTACGACTGCTTGATCGCCATCTTGAACCTGAGTCCTCATTTCTATGGTTCTGTGTCTTCTTACTTTCTTGAGCATCTGGGTCTTCTATCTTTTTAAGGATTATGATGTCATCTATAGTAATGAATATGCAAAAAGTGAAGAAAATGGAAAAAGCTAAATAATAAGATATCTCAGGTGAATAATCTGTATTCTATTGCATCTTATTTCAGAACACTTAAAAAATTGGCATCTTGGGCTCGGCGCCTGTGGCTCAAGCGGCTAAGGTGCCAGCCACATACACCTGAGCTGGCGGGTTCAAATCCAGCCTGGGTCCGCCAAACAAAAATGACGGCTACAACCAAAAAATAGCCAGGTGTTGTGGCAGGCGCCTGTAGTCCCAGCTACTTGGGAGGTGGAGGCAGAAGAATCGCTGGAGCCCAGGAATTGGAGGCTGCTGTGAGCTGTGATGCCACAGCACTCTAGCCAGGGCAACAGCTTGAAGCACTTTCTAAAAAAAAAAAAAAAAAAAAATGGCATCTTGGGCAGCGCCTGTGGCTCAAGGAATAGTGCGCCAGCCCCATATACTGGAGGTGGTGGGTTCAAACCCGGCCCCGGCCAAACTCTGCAAAAAATAAAAAAATCAGCACAAAATAAAGCTAGAAAGATGACAAATGCATTTGATAATAAAAAAAATTGTGGAGTAAGATGAAAACCAGGAATCACATCTTTTTTTTCAAAACGACTGCAAAAATTGAGGTGATAAATTAGACTCACTAGAACTTATCAGGGAAACAAAATGGAAAATGAATAAAAGCACACTAAGGAAAATATGTCATTAATGGGAAATTGAATGGGGAATGAAATCTTGCAATATACAGATCTATCAAATATGACCAAGGCAAATCAGACTGCCTAGAAATAATGGCTATAAAAGTAAAACTACAGGCTCGGCGCCTGTGGCTCAAGCAGCTAAGGCACTAGCCACATACACCTGAGTTGGTGGGTTCGAATCCAGCCTGGGCCTGCCAAACAATAATGATGGCTGCAACCAAAAAAAAAAAAAAAAATAGCCGGGTGTTGTGGTGGGTGCCTGTAGTCCCAGCTACTTGGGAGGCAGAGGCAAGAGAATTGCTTGAGCCCAAGAGTTGGAGGTTGCTGTGAGCTGTGAAGCCACAGCACTCTACCCAGGGCGACAGCTTGAGGCTCTGTCTCAAAAAAAAAAAAAAAAAAAAAAAAAAAGTAAAACTACATGTTTATGTGTGGCAGGTTCGAGCCTGGCCCCAGCCCAAAACACTGCAAAAAAAAAAAAAAAAAAAACTGGCATCTTTAAAAAAGGATAATACCATAATGATAATGAATTTGTAAACCATAACAAAAGGGGAAAAAATGCAGACATTTTACGGTTAGTTTCCTGAAAAAAGAAAGAAAAATTCCTGTTAAACAAATCTATGGTAACTTCACCTGTAATCCTGGCACTCTGGGAGTCTGAGGGAAGCGGGTTGCTTGAATTCAGGAGTTCAAGACCAGACTGACCAAGAGCAAGACCCGTATCTCTACTAGAAACAAAAAATGGAGGCAAGAGGATCACTTGAGCCCAAGAGTTTGAGGTTGCTGTGAACTATGATGCCACGACACTATACCCAAGGGGACACAGTGAGACTCTGTCTCAAAAAGAAAAAAAATACAATCTCAGATTGCAATATCTCAAGGGGGAGAACATCTAAATGAGTGATTTTACTAAATGTTATTTCAGTTTCAGAGAAATACAGAGCAATAGTGTCATCATTGATTAAATGTAAGTGCTAGAGTGCTAGACAATTAGTTACAAGTATTTTTCTAAAAATTAAGCTTGGGGTGTCGCCTGTGGCTCAGTAAGTAGGGTGCCGGCCCCATATACCAAGGGTAGCGGGTTCAAACCTGGCCCCAGCCAAACTGCAACAAAAAATAGCCGGGCGTTGTGGCGGTGCCTACAGTCCCAGCTACTCGAGAGGCTGAGGCAAGAGAATCGCCTAAGCCCAAGAGTCGGAGGTTGCTGTGAGCTGTGACGGCACAGTACTCTACCTAGGGCAACAAAGGGAAACTCTTGTCTCTAAAAAAAAAATAAAAATAAAAATTAAGCTCACAGGAGATACCACCGAGGAGAGGAACCTGGGTTATTTGAGTTGCAGGAAGCAATCAGACTTTACTTTGTAGTTACATATGTTCTTTTGTACTCAGGAAGTGAGCACCTAGATGGCTTGATATGAAGGATGGGAGACAGGTACATCCTGATCTAAAATACCTCTCCTAACCTCTGGAATGGAATGGTTTACAGGTACAATGTTCTATTAGTGGATCTTTCAGAAATAAGCACAGGCTAGACATTTGGAAGGAGCTAGAGATTCTTTTTTTTTTTGAGACAGAGTAGTCTCACTTTGTCATCCTGGTAGGGTGTCATGGCACCATAGCTCACAGCAACCTCAAAGTCTTGGGCTCAAGTGATTCTCTTGCCTCAGCCTCCTGAGTAGCTGGGACTATAGGCGCCTGTGACAATGCCCGGCTAATTTTAGAGATGAGGTCTCGCTCTGGCTCAGGCTGGTCTTAAACTCTGAGCTCAGGTGATCTATCCACCTTGGCCTCCCAGAGTGCTAGGATACCATTTCTCAATAATCTCATTTTAAGCCTTGGTTTTGTCTGTACCTCAGTAGTTATTGGTTGTAACTTCTCTTGCAGATATAATCTTTAGTTTTCTTTTCCTTATATATCTTATGCATTCTCTTGTCTTCTCTGCTTTTCTTTTGTTTCCTCAATACTCTACATTTAAAATCTCTACAAATTTCTATACACATTTTTTTCTCATTATAGTATAAGAGTGCATATGTATAGAATATTTTACAGGACACCACAGGAATGTTTTTCAAACTTTAACCTGCCTATCATCCCTGAAACAGTCACTACTCACTTTATAGGGACCCAACGAGATGGATGGCATCCTAAACAGGACAGAAAAATTTCAGAGAGAAAGTAAAAAGCAAGCTCCTTTCTGAGTCAGTGCCTTTCACAAGGACATGAGAGAGTGCTCTGGGATCATTCTGTCTTGTGGCAGTCAGAGATAATCTGCAGTGACTTTTAATTTTTCCACTCCTCAGAGTCATCAAAGATAATCCTAGTGGCTAGCTCTGTCTTAGAATCACTTGGCAAAGAAATGGTATGAAGCTATCATCAGGCTTGCTCTGAACGAAATGGAACTACACAGGAATGCTATAGCATGACTTTAAATCCTATCGGGGCCTCATATGCTCAAAAGGACTTAAAACCATTTGAAGTTGCAATAAAACTACCCTGTAACTCACATTATCTTTTTGAACTCAGGGGTGAAATAAATGAAATGGCTTCAGAAATATCTAGAGACCTCTCCCCTTATAATAAAATCCTTTTCAGTTTATTTTTTATCTTACACTATAAAGACAACTTCAGTCTGGGTGTTATGCTGGCAGTGCCACATTAATTCCATAGGATTTTTTAAATCTTTTCCCCTTGAGTACATTACTATATGAAAGCATTTTCCTATCTTAGTCTAACCCAACCCAAATAACATGACTTTCTATTACTGTGACTGAACAAACATCAGAGAAAGAATAGCAAAAAGCAGTAGTATTACAGAAAGCCAAATGTTGCACTTTTCATATGAGATAGGCTTTTTACAGAAATGCCTGGTAAAATTATTCCCAAACAGGCTTTGCAGAGATTTTCTGGCATAGCTCACATTTGACAAATGGGTGTAAGCTTCTTATCTGCTACCTGACCAGCAGAATCAAGATATTTTGACCCACAGTAACTGTTCTAGAAGAAAAGAAGGCAGGAATATACTCTATTACCCATCAAAATCTACAATAAGGAGAATCTCTGAGTCAACAACACATTATTTGCTCATTTATTTAGCCTTATGCTAAGGCTGTTCACCACTTTGGGCCACAAAGGATTTTCTTGCAGTGTAAGATTTAGGTTTTCCTCAAAATGGTTACTGCTTTCACCCAATTTTGACTCATAAGTGCTAGGATTGTCTTCTCCTTAAAATATCAGCAACCCTGTAATATGAGTTCAGCTTTAATGACTATATCCGTAGTTGCTATGTAAACTTCATTACACTAAAAGGAAATTAATTTTCTCTTTTGTATTTTTCCATTTTTGTTATATTTATTCCACAATTTAATTCCATATCCAGAGGTCACGTGTGCAAAGGAGGATAAACACATCCAAGTAGAGTGCAGGAAAAAAAAAAAAGCTTCAAACACATAACAGCAATTTGTTCTGCCAGGCTGTAAGACAGAGAGATGAAACTGTTTAAAAGATGGAAAGAATGTCATGGGTATATTTCAAAAAATAATCACCCACACATTTCTCTCATTTAAATTGCTTCTTAAATGAGCTTTTCTGAAATAAGATTTATATAGCATTAACGAAAATATAGAGGCAGAAAGAGGCTGAGAACCTGAATTTGGAATGGGAACTTTAAGTGGGAAAGTACCAATTCT
Organism: Perodicticus potto; assembly: GCA_963574655.1. Classification (NCBI taxonomy): domain Eukaryota; kingdom Metazoa; phylum Chordata; class Mammalia; order Primates; family Lorisidae; genus Perodicticus; species Perodicticus potto. The sequence goes on along the minus strand of CAUYRH010121499.1, from coordinate 10,479 downwards.
TCATTTTACAGATGGGAAAACTAAAACCCAGAGAGGAAAAATGACTTGTCCAAGGTTAGCTAATGACAGAACTAGGATTAGAACATAAATATCCTGAACACAGAGGGCTTTGAAAGTCATGCTAAGATTTTAAAATTTTATCCTAGAGGCAAGTGGCTCTCTATGCCCTGGGGATTACGGAGTTAAAATCCAGGGCCCCTATCCAAATAACTCAGTAGGACTCAAGTATCTGAATTTTTTTTTAAAAGTCCTCCAAGTAATTCTGATGTTCAGTTGGGATTGCAAACAACTGCTCTGATCAATGAAGAACCTTCGAAGAATAGAACTGAGATTATGAAAATGATGGTTTGGGGAAATATCAATTTGTGATTAGCAGTGGACCAGAGAATAGAGTAAGACTACAAAAACTAAAACTAGTTATTTTAGGGGGAGGCAGATGGATTGCAAGAGTCTAAGAGCGAAAAGATAAAAATTTATACTAGGGTGGTATCAGGGAAAAAGTACAAAAAGAACAAGAAGTTCTCTCCCCATCCACCTCAGATGCAACGGGAACACTGACTGCAGAGACTTTGACAGTCACTTTCTCTCTCTCTCTCTTTCTTTTTCTCCCTCTCTCCCTTTCTTTCTTTTCTTGTCTCACTCTGTAGCCCTGGGTAGAATGCTGTGATGTCATAGCTCACAACAACCTCAAACTCTCACATATAATTCAAGCACAGAATCATGTCAGTCTACCAAATAACAAACACTGGCTGAGAGAATTCTATGAGCCTTGGCAATATGTTACGTATTACACAGAATCAAGAAACTGATCAGGGCGGTGCCTGTGGCTCATTGAGTAGGGCTGCAGCCCCTATACAGAAGATGGCGGGTTCAAACCCAGCCTCGGCCGAACTGCAAAAACAGAAAAATAGCCAGGTGTTGTGGTGGGTGCCTGTAGTCCCAGCTACTCAGGAGGCTGAGGCAAGAGAATTGCCTAAGCCCAGGAACTGGAGGTTGCTGTGAGCTGTGTGATGCCACGGCACTCTACCGAGGGCGATAAAGTGAGACTCTGTCTCTACAAAAAAAAAAAAAAAGAAAGAAAGAAACTGATCAATATTTTTATGTTTTTAGTTTTTCTTTTTTAGAGATGGATTGTGTTCTTTTCCCCAGGATGGAGTGCAGCAGCACAGTCACAGCTCACTGTAACCTCCAACTCCCGGATTCAAGCAATTCTCCCATCTCATCCTCCCGAGTAGCTGGGACCACAGCCGCATACCACCATGCCTGTTTTTAATTTTTTTTATTTTTTTATTTTTTTATTTTTTTTTCTTTTTCTTTGTAGAGACAGAGTCTCACTTTATCGCCCTCAGTAGAGTGCGGTGGCGTCACACAGCTCACAGCAACCTCCAACTCCTGGGCTCAGGCGATTCTCTTGCCTCAGCCTCCTGAGTAGCTGGGACTACAGGCGCCCACTACCACGCCTGGCTCTTTTTCTGTTTTGCAGTTCAGCCGAGGCTGGGTTTGAACCCACCACCTTCAGTATATGGGGCGGGCGCCCTACTCGATGAGCCACAGGCACCGCCCACCATGCCTGTTTTTTAAAATTATTATTTGTAGAGACAGGGTCTCATTATTTTGCCCAGGCTGCCCTGAGCTCCTGGCCTTGAGTCAGTCTCCCACCTTGACCTCCCAAACCACTGACATTACAAGCATGAGTCACCATGCCTGGCCAGATGAATGCTTTTAAATAATAGATAATTTACATGATTGCTGCTCAGCTATTTGAAAACAATAATAATTTTTATATCGTCATTGGCTTTTATCTAATAATTTTTATTTCATTGTTAGCTATCTTTTAAAACTAAGTCTACATTTTATTTTTATTTATTTTTTTGAGACAGGGTCTCACTTTGTCACCCTGGGAAGAGTGCTATGGAGTCACAGCTTACGGCAACCTCAAACTCTTGGGCTCAAGTGATCCTCCTGCCTAAGTCTCCCTGGTAGCTGGGACTACAGGCACCCACCACAATGCCCAGGTATTTTTAGAAATGGGGTATCACTCTTGCTCAGGCTGGTCTGAATTCCTGAGCTCAGGTGATCCACCTACCTTAGTCTCCCAGAGTACTAGGATTACAGGCATGACATGTCTACATTTTAAAAAGAAAACTTACTTTAGTGAAAGCTGTAAAGGTGCCTAGACCACAAAAAAAAAAAAAAAAATATGTTCTGGGAGAAGACTTGCCCTCCCTATTTGTCCTCTCATATCCAAGGTCTACTCGCCTTGTTCTTCCCTCTCCTCACTTCCAAGGATTACCCTTACTGCTGCTCCTAGTTTTATATTTAAGGTCTGAATCCCTCTTTCTTCCCCCTTACTTCTAAAAACTGTTGTTTCTCTCCTCGTTTGTAACTCAACCCTCCCAGCCCTATCCCCTTCCATTTCTAAGTTTCCTTCACTGCCCACTCTGCTCACTGCCTTTATAAGATCCTCCATTCCTGCCCCATTCCTTCCCTTTCTAAGGTCTTTAACCTTGCTCCTCTTCCCTGGTAATTTTTTTTTTTTTTTTTTTTAGACAGTCTCACTTTGTCACTCCTGAGTAGAGTGCCAAGGCGTCACAGCTCATAGCAACCTCAAACTCTTGGGCTTAAGCGATTCTCTTGCCTCAGCCTCCCAAGGTGCTGGCCACAACGCCCGTCTATTTTTTTTTTTTGTAATTGTCATTGTTTGGCAAGCCGGGGCTGGAACCCGCCAGCTCCGGCGTTTGTGGCTGGCGCCCTAGCCGCTGAGCTACAGGCGCTGAGTCCTCCCGGCTATTTTTAGAGACAGGGGTTTCTCTCTTGCTCGGGCTGGTCTGGAAACCGTGAGCTCAGGCAATCCACCCGCCTCTTGTCTCCCAGAGTGCTAGGATTACAGGCATGAGCCACCTTTCCCCATTTTTAAAGTTTCCTTCTGGGTGGGCAAGGTGGCTAACACTTGTAATCCTAGCACTCTGGGAGGCCAAGGTGGGTGGATTGCCTGAGCTCACAAGTTTTAGATGAGCCTGAGCAAGAGGTGAGACAACATCGCGAGACTCTGCCTCAAAACAAAAACAAAAACCCAAAACCTAAATAAAAGAATAAAGTAAAGTTTCCTTCTTCTCTGCTCTGCTGCTCCTCCCCATTGTAAAGTCAGCCTGCCTCCTCTGCACACTCCCCCCCACTCAAAAAGTCCCCCCTCCCGCATTTCTAAGGTAGATGACAGCTAGAAGAGGAATTGGTGGGCAGCGCCTGTGGCTCAAGGAGTAGGGCGCAGGCCGCATATACTGGGGGTGGTGGATTCAAGCTCTGCCCCGGCCAAAACTGCAAAAACAAAACAAAACACAACACACAAAGACATTGGTTCAAGTAAAATCCGTTTTTTCTAGATGTGGTGCAAATAGAGGGAGTTGGGACCTTGGTAAAGGAGTTTATTTTTTCTAAGACTCCACTCTCTGTGTAGCGTTATGAGGTGAGAGACTAGAAGGCTCCAGTGGAGCAAGGTAGGCAGTAAGTACAGAGCATATAACTAACCAACACTCAAGTCAACTAACCACGCCTTTGAATAACTACCGGGCAAAAAGCAAATCAAACAACCAACTACCCCTTTTTGCACTAGCACTCTGGATCGTTAGCAGAGTAGCCTAAGGCTTGTTCCTTCACGCTGAGGACTCTATAGTCATTTCTGGCAAGTGGTGGCACTTCAAGGAACGCTGTGGCCTCTGTTTGAAGGAGGCCTGTACCTTGGTATCATTTCTTACTAGGACAAACTGTATTTAAATAAATACCTTTTTTTGGACAGCGCCCGTAGCTCAGTGGGTAGGGTGCTGGTCACATACACCAGGCTGGCGGGTTCGAACCAGCCTGTGCCAGCTAAAACAACAAGGACAATTGCAACAACAACAACAACAACAACAACAAAAAGCTGGGCTTCGTGGCGGGTGCCTGTAGTCCCAGCTACTTGGGAGGCTGAAGCAAGAGGATCGCTTAAGTCCAAGAGTTTGGGGTGGCTGTGAGCTGTAACACCTCGGGACTCTATCCAGGGTGACAGCTTGAGACTCTGTCTAAAAAAATAAAAAAAAAAAAAAAAAAAAAAAGAAATATCTTTTTTATTTTCCTCACCGCTTCCTTGAAGCACCCTCCCCCACCCGCCACCTTAGCGCAGGAGTAGGGGGGAGTGGGGGAGGATAGGAACGGAGTGGCGAGACAGGGAACCCGGAAGCCTCTCCTGAGCGGAGTGTTCCTCACACAGCTCATACTCTGTCCTATGCCAAGGTTTCCCACTCAAAGCCCAGACTAGCAGGGGACTGGAATCTGGGGCCTACATACCTAGAGACATATCCAGGAAGGTCAGATTTCTCCCATCTTGAGGGTGTCCCAGCATACTCCACGAAGCCATCTTCTCAGAGTAATTGCACCACCTACTGAGTTACAACTTATGTAGCACCCACTCATTGAGTGGGTGGGTTCTAGCCAACCTGGTCTTCCAATAACAGCCTTTCCCTCTGCTGTTGCTAAGGCCCAAGGGGTGGGACTTGCAATATACTAGCTAGGTCTCCCATCAGGAGCTTAGCTCAGCAAACAGACACCCCCCCACCTCACCCCAGCCCGCCCCAAGACCCACCCACACCTCTCATTCCCCCCGCCCTAAGGTCTTACTTTGCACCCAGCTCCTGGTCAGCCTTGTGGGCTTTTTTGTGTGTGAGCTTTTGACCCTTGCCTTTCATAGATCTTAAAAGGCATTTATCGGGCGGCACCTGTGGCTCATTGGGCAGGGCGCCAGCCCCATATCCCGAGGGTGGCGGGTTCAAACCCAACCCTGGACAAACTGCAAGCCAGGCGTTGTGGCAGGCGCCTGTAGTCTCAGCTACTGGGGAGGCTGGGGCAAGAGAATCGCCTAAAGCCCAGGAGTTGGAGATTGCTGTGAGCTGTGTGACGCCATGGCACTCTACCAAGGGCCATAAAGTGAAACTCTGTCTCTACAAAAAAAAAAAAAAAGGCATTTCTCCTCTTTGCTGTTGGCACTCCTGGCAAATAAAATCCTATGTTCTTGACTTCTTGGTTCTGTTTCTCTCAAATTCCTCAAAGTGACCACAAATCTCACAGCTAGGACCCATTCACAGGTTTACAGTGCCACATGCTTTTTGAGGACCTCTTTAAAAGTGTGTCCATGACATTTTTTTTTCAAGAAAAACGTGAATGTTCCTGTTATTGTCTAAGTGCTGCTTAAAAAGGAGGAAACTTGTCACTGATTCTTCACAGGATATAAAAAATCAAATTAATAATTTTTTTTTTTTTGAGATAGAGTCTCAGTCACCCTGAGGTTGACTGTCATGGCATTATAACGCAAAGCAACCTCAAACTCTTGGACTCAAGCAATTCTCTTGCCTCAGCCTCCCAAGTAGCTAAGACCACAGATGCCAGTCACAATGCCCAGCTATTTTTAGAGACAGGGTCTCACTATTGCTCAGGCTGGTTTCAAACTCCTGAGCTCAAATAATCATCCCACCTCAGCCTCCCACAAATTAATAAATTTTGAAAGGTGAAAGTCACAACATAAATTGTGATTTTTTTTTTTTTTTTTGAAACAGAGTCTCACTTGTCATCTTTGGTAGAGTGCCATGGTGTTACAGCTCACAGCAAACTCAAACTCCTGGGCTTAAGTGATTCTCTTCCCTCAGCTTTACGAGTAGCTGGGACTTACAGGCACTTGCCAAAACATCTGGCTATATTTTTAGAGATGAGGTCTCACTCTGGCTCAGGCTGATCTCCAACCTGTGAGCTCAGGGAATCCACCCACCTCCGCCTCCCAAGTGCTGGGACGCCAGGAGTACAAATTGTGATTTTGAAATGTAGAATAACTATTTGTTGCATTTAAGTAAATGCTGAGTACCTGGGAGCTAAAATATTGAGAAATCTTTTTCTCAAGGCACATACAGTTGACTGAAGACAGTAAACACACACAAAATATTAATTTAGGTGTTATTATTTAGTCTAGCAACAGATACTGAGCTCCTACTGTGTTAGGTTCTGGGGATACAGATATCTACCAAATGTATTTGGGACTCGAAGAAAATCCCCCTTAGGAATAAAAATAATTCATTCGAGGCTTGGTGCCCATAGCGCCAGTCACATACACCGGTGCTAGCTGGTTGGAGCCCGGCCAGGGCCTGTTAAACAACAATGACAACTACAATAAAAAAAAAAAAAAATAGCCAGGCATTGTGGCAGGCCCCTGTAGACCCAGCTACTTGGGAAGCTGAGGCAAGAGAATCGCTTTAGCCCAAGAGTTTGAGGTTGCTGTGAGCGGTGACACTATGGCACTCTACCGAGGGCGACATAATAAGATTCTATCTTAAAAAAATAATAATAATGATTCATTCAAACCTTAAAAAATTAAGGCATAATTGTAGACGTGGAAAGGATAGTTTTTGGCAGAGGATGTAGCACTACCAACACACTCTGGAAAGTTCTAGCAATTTCATATGGTAGGATACTTATAGATAAGTCTAAAGAGAACCTCAGAGATTAAATCATGAACTTTTACATTATGCTAAGGGTTTGATGCCTTTTCTTTTATATTTATTGAAATATGAAGTGAGAAGGGGAGAGGACCAAAGAATCCCAAGGAAATCACGAAGAAAACTGAGTAAAAGTCATCAGAGAGATATGGGAAAAACCAGGAAAGAGGTATCTAGGAAATAAAGGGAGAATCCCAAGAACCTATTAATCCTTATTGTCAAGAGGTGCTGGAAGGTCAAAGTAGCTAAGGACTGAAGAAGTCATTAAATTTAGTAATTAAGAGGCTTGATTTTTTGTTTTTTTTAGCCTTTGGCAGAAATCTAGCAGGCCGTAAATGGAGGAGTAACTGATTAATTTTTCTTTGACACATACAGCATTTACTATTTGCCAGACACAATAACCTCATAACATAAGAACTAGTATTATATCCTTTTTACAGGCAAGGAAATGAAGGCACAGGAGCGTTAAAAATGTTGTCCAAGAAAAAAAAAAACCTGCAAAAAGAAAAACAAAAAGAGGGCGGCGCCTGTGGCTCAACGGAGTAGGGCTCCGGCCCCATATGCCGGAGGTGGCGGGTTCAAACTCAGCCCCGACCAAAAAACAAAAACGAAAAAAAACTGCAAAAATGTTGTCCAAGAACTCATAGCTAGTAAATGTTACAGCTCATTAGAACTTGGGCAATTTAGCTCTAAAAATCATGCTTTTGGCTATTACCTGTACACAAGATAGAAAAGAATGTTTGGGTTGTTTTTTTAAATTGTAAATACTTGATTAAATGTGCTTATAGGCCATAGAGAAGAAACTAGGAAACAGAAAGACATTAAAAATTAAAGGAAAGGGAGGCTGGCAGGTGAGTGCTTGGCAGTGCCCAGAGAGCACCAACACCACGTGGATCCGGATGCACGCCAAGGACAGGAGAATGACCTGGACGGTGGGTGACTCAGCTGTCTAAGCTGACCAAAGTGTAAGAGCTGAGGCCTAAGAAAAGGGAGGGGGAGGTCCCTGTTCAGCCTTGAATGGGGTAACCCTGTATCAAGGAATGTGTCGGCCCCATGTGGCAGGTATCCACAGCTGCAGCAACAAGGAAGCATACTCCCTGGTCCTAGAGGGAAGAGGGTCTATGAAGATAACGTGGACAATGGGAATTTTTTTCACATACACAAGTAGTGGTGGTAGAGATCTCTCTGGCAACAAGAGAACTGCAGAACAGTCTTGTGATCAGAAACTCACCAACGCTAATAGGGCGCTGGCTCTTAACTGTTCTGTCCCTATCAACAACAAGAAAAGGGCTGAGGCCAAGGACTGGCAGTCAGGGAAGCCGGTCAGGGTGTTGCGCAATGTGAAGGGCAGCAAGCACCACAAGTATGCACCACTGAGGGCAACCAGTATGAGGGCATCCATAAGGTTGTGAAGTACTGGCCAGAGAAGAGGAAGACTGGTGTGGCACTACCTCCTAGGGAGGGATGATGACGAGCCTGGCCCCTGAACCAAGTAGGGCAAGGACCAGATCTACAGGCTGGGGCAGACTATGCAGTATCCGGAAGGCTTTTGGAAGCCCTGGCCAAAAGGGAGAACAACAGTGAGAGGGATGCAGATGAAGAAGAGGAGCAGGTGACCAGTAGCTTCAGATCCCCCAGGGGGCAAGGGCAAGTGGAAGCAGAAGTCAGCAGGAGGTGGCCCCAAGAGGGCCGGGTCCCTGCGCCTGGTGCCTGAGAATACTAAGGTAGAGCCCTATAGCCTCACAGCCCAGCAGAGCAGACTCATCAAAGAGACAAGAGAAGGGCAGCGTCCGTGGCTCAGTGGGTAGGGCACTGGCCCCATATGCCAAGGGTGGCGGGTTCAAACCTGCCCCTGGCCGGCTAAAAACAGCAAGGGCGACTACAACAAAATAGCTGGGCCTTGTGGTGGGTGCCTGTAGTCCCAGCTACTCGGGAGGCTGAGGCAAGAAAATAACTTAAAGCCCAAGAGTTGGAGGTTGATATGAGCTGTGACGCCATGGCACTCTAGCAAAGGGCGACAAAATGAGACACTGACACTCTGTCTCAAAAAAAAAAAAAGATACAAGAGCAGTGCCAGCCTGTGGACAGAGGTCCCGAAGTCCCTCAAGGACGGGCCAATGTTCCTGAGGAAGGTGAAGAAGGCATTCCAGTATATCTGCTGGCAGGAGCTGGTGTTCCAGCAGGTCACGACTGTGTCCCAGCACAGCATGTGCTAGGATTGCCTGGACAGATTCTTCCAGGTCCAGGTTTTCAGCTGTCCAGCCTGCCACTATGACCTGGGCCGGAGCTACACCACACAGGTGAACCAGCTGCTGCAGACCTTCCACAGCTACAGCAAAGGCAGGTGATTGCAAACACTTCTTGGCCGGCGTTTTATTTAAAATGTGCTGGAAGGGTCTTTAATTGGCCCTTACGTTGTTTTTAGTGGGCACAACTTAAACATACAGTTTTTCCTCCATTCCCTAAAAAGCCGTGTTTTCCTTTTATTTTTTTTAATCTACACATGTTCATGAATTTATGTATTCTGGCTTGCAAGTTGGACTTCTCAGTATTTTCTTTAGTTTTTAAAATATTATAAAGCCTGCTGTTTATCAGCAAAGAAACAAACTATGGCATAAAGGCTGCTTATGTTCTTTGTGTCAAATTCTCAGAAGTTCCCACCACCAACTAGCAAGAAGATATCTAGCTACTTAGAACATTCACTTTTCAAGGTTTGTGGCTTTGGCGTCCAAGTTCAAACCAAGTACATCTTTCCTGATGGCATCTTACTGTACAAAATCCAGGAAGATGTTTCCCTGTGGTGGCCATGGGTAGCATGCGATTTAGCTGTCCATCAAGAAGTTGTTGAAAGGAAAAGAGGAAAAATATTCTCAGTTTGAACTCTTCTCTTCAAGCCATCCCCTGCCAGGCTGCTTGGTGTCTACCATCCACATAAAACGTCCTCTGCCCAGGTTAGCAGACAGTTGGGGTCTGGAGAACCTACCTCAGCTGGACTTCACATGGGGGTCCCTGTGAGTGGCTGACGCTGTCTGAGACCAGGAAAACTAGTATGCAAAGCCAAGTTCAAGCACTGAATTTACTAAAAAACGCCAACTAAATTCTGAAAACTGTGCTCATCCAATTCTTCCTGACATTGGATGGGTGTTTGGGGATGGTTTGAGTTTATAGATCACTTAAATTTTTTTAACATCGCAGCTGAGAACTAAAACAGGGAATGTTTTTTGCAGTGTTTTTTTTTTTTTTTTTTTTTTTTTGTTTGTTTGTTTGTTTGTTTGTTTGGTGAGGCCGGTGCCCTACTCCTTGAGCTACAGGCGCTGCCCGAGGGAATATTTTTTAATGAACACTTTTTCTAAATGAAATTTTTTTTTTTTTTTGTAGAGACAGAATCTCACTTATCGGCCCTCAGTAGAGTGCCGTCGCGTCACACAGCTCACAGCAACCTCCAACCCCTGGGCTTAGGCGATTCTCCTGCTTCAGCCTCCCGAGTAGCTGGGACCACAGGCGCCCGCCACAACGCCCGGCTATTGTTTTGTTTTGCAGTTTGGCCGAGGCCGGGTTTGAACCCGCCACCTTTGGTATATGGGGCCGGTGCCCTACTCGATGAGCCACAGGCGCTGCCCAACAAGGATGTTTTAAATCACATAACTGCAGACAAAGTGAAGCAATATTTTTAAAGGATTCTCCCCCCTTATTATTAGATGGTTAATGTATTAGGGAAGAAATTCTGTGTCGGCATTTTCTAAAGTCCAGTATTGGTCCAGATTTTAGATTCTCAGAATAAATGTTTTTCACAGAAAAAAAAATAAAGCAGGGCGGCGCCTGTAGCTCAGTCGGTAGGGCGCCGGCCCCATATAAGGAGGGTGGCAGGTCCGAACCCGGCCCCAGCCAAACTGCAACCAAAAAGTAGCCAGGAGTTGTGGTGGGCACCTGTAGTCCCACCTACTCGGGAGGCTGAGGCAAGAGGATC
>CAUYRH010121498.1:0-40010 GCA_963574655.1 Perodicticus potto | reverse complement strand
AGAATATTATATGTTAAATATAAATAAGGGATAGAAATAAACTGTTTTTGCAAGTTTATTATTGGATTATTGGACATTACTTACCACATTCATGTACTACATATTGCTTTTTTCTGCTTTTTCTATTATTTTCTAAAACTGAGTAAGAAATAACAAGCATTTGCAGAACACCCACCAGTGAAGTGTTTAAATATGTTTCCATTCATTCTAAGGAATACATTTATTGTAACTCACCTCCACATCAACTCTAAAGTGATGGCACCAGCAGATTTGTCTTACGTTATAGTTAGTAAATGATGGAGCAAGAATTTTTCTGGATTCAACTGGTTCTAGAATATGATACTACTACAGTCATTTTATAACCATTAATATCTGCAATTATATTTTTAGTCTACTAATTGATAATACCTAAATATTAACAATAAAATACAGCAATTGTCTTTTTCCATGAGTTCTTTTTTCAGGGTTTCAGTAACATATGGTCAACTGTGGTCTGAAAATACTAAATGGAAAGTTCCAGAAATAAACAATTTATAAGTTTTAAATTGGGTGTCATTCTGAACCTTGTGATGAAATCTCACGGCTTCTGGTTTTGTCCCATCTGAGATGTGTGAAGCTTCTGCTTGTCCACCATCTCCACACTGTACCCATTAGTCACTTAGAAGCCCTCTCAGTCATCAGATCAACTTGGTGGCATCACCGTGGCTGCATACAAGTAACCCTTACTTTACCTACTAACAGCCCCAAAGTGCAACAGTGGTGATGCTGGCAATTCTGAATACACCAAGGAATAAGAAGAAGGGTGAATACAGTGCAAGATATTTTGAGAGAGAGAGACCACATTCACATAACTTTTATTGCAGTATATTGTTATGATTTTTCTATTTTATCATTTGTTATTGTTGTTAATCTCTTACTTTGCCCAATTTATAAATTAAATCTCAGGGTATGTGTTTGTGTATAGGATAAAACCAAGTACAGGCGGAATTCGGCACTATCCATGATTTCAGGCAGCCACTGAGGTTCTTGTAACACATGCCCTGTGGATAAGAGGGAACTGCTAGGTACACTCGGTTACACTGTACATACCTCGATCTTTAAATTCTATAGCAGGCAGAATAATGGCTTCCCAAGGATGACCTAATAAGCCTAGAACCTGTGATTTCTTTACATATCAAAAGTGATTTTGCTGGTGAATAAGGATCTTAAAATAGGAACTGTTGGATTAGCAAAGTGAGCCTCATATAATCACAAGGGTCCTTCAAATCCAACACGGAGTAGGAGATATAACAACAGAAGCAGAAGTTGGAGAGACGAACTGTTGACATTGAAGCTGTAACATAGAAGGGGTTGGGCATGGAGGAAGGCCCGCGAAGCTGAAAAAGATAAGGATTCGCTCTCAGAGTTTTCCAGAGTACAGCCTTGCTAACACCTGGGTTTAGCCTAATAAAACCTCTTTTGTATTTCTAACCTCCAGAACTATAAAAAAACAAACAAACAAAAGTATGTTGTTTTACGACCCTCTGTGGTAATTTGTTACAGTAGAAAAAAGGAAGCTAAGAAGGACCCAGGCTTAAGTTTTGTCTTTGCTGTATGACTTTGGGCACGATTTTTAACCTCTATAAACTTTAGTTTCTTTATCTACAAAGCTGAAATGATAAAAAATGTTTATTTGAACAAGGGTAGTGATCATTAACTTACAGTATGAGGTAGGGATCATTAAAAGGTAGATGTTATTAAGTGCTAATTATAGAGGTAAAAGAAAACAAAATTTCTAAGAAAAAATAGTGAAGATTACTCTTCACTTCCAAATGCCCAAATTCAGCCCGCCAGTGATTCTTCATAACATATTGGCTACAAGTTGAAATATGAAGGAGGAAAACTGCTCCAATATTGAAACCACTTCATGATCCGAGCTCATTCACTCCACTCCTTTAATATCCAGCCTCTTTGGGGAAGAGGCAATATCCTTGACTGTCTATAAATTTATGAGTGTAGTTGCTTTTATGGCTCTGAATGTTATAGAACCTAAGTAAATACTGATAAGTCCTCTATTCTTCTGAGAAGTTTCCACCCACATAATATTGTCCTATCATTGGAAATCCCCATAGTTTTGATAAGAATGAAGACAAGAACTTTTTTATATATAACATTTGTCAATTAGAATCAGAACAGCATTCATCATTTTAGCTGGAAAGGCTATAGATTTTTTTTTAAAAAACCCACTTGAAGTCTATATAATGAAATTTTACCCTTATTGTCATTTGAGCACTATCCCCTAGTTTGGGAGGTTAATGTCAGCTTTCACATTTTTTCCCCAAGCTTCCTTTAACATGATTCGCATTTATAGATTAAGTGGTAAACTGAATCTTTAAAAAATGAACATTTACTGTCACCACAGTCTCCCTACATAAATAGGCCTGAAATTGAATGAAAATTACGTCCATCTTTTCAATATAGGGTTAGGTAGAGTCTTCACTAATTAGGCCTGTAGGGAACAATATTAGTTCTTTCAAACCACTTAGTTACCAGTCATTTTCAGACACTCTGCCTGTATACTGTATTTAAAAAGATTTTTTTTTTCCTTCAGAAGCTATGTGTTGATTTAAGCTTTCTGTATACAGAATCATAACATGACAACAGTTAATCAGTATCCATGCAGAATTCACCTATAACCAAGTGAATTCTCATGGAAAACCATGTTCATTCTAAAAAGTATAAACAAGGACTATAGAAAAATGATTTACTAAACAGCTCGCTCTATTCTATGGTGTGTGGATTTTCACTGGTATCTGAGTTACTTTAGATACAACTTGTGTTATTCAAAACAACGGTTTTGGACTCTGTGCACAGTCAGGGAGAGCTTTTCCAGGCAGCTGCGTTCTGAAGACCAGTGCCTGTCATGGCCCATCGATGCCCAGCTCAGGTCAATGGACAGGAAGTAAGGGTAAACGTGTATGTGAGTAAATGTGTAAATGAACAAACAGTTCTAAAATGAACATATATATGAGTAGTTCCTGGGTTTCAAGTAAGGATATAGTAGAATTTACTTGTCTTTGCTAATATGAACTCAAAGCACACAAGTCACTTACAAACATCACTACACAAACCAATATAAAGTCAAGACTTACGACATCAAGATCAGAAGACATCTATTATTATCCAGAATTTTATCACCTGACAAATCAACAATTTTTTAAGTTCCTAATGATGTATTGATCATATTTTGTATAGTTTATTTGTTCAGCACAGAGAAATCAGAGTTTTTTTTCTACATAATGAGAGAAATTCTGCAAATACTTTAGGCTTCATATTTCTGATAGGACAGTGATCTCTTTTTCCTAAGAACTCATGATCCCTTGTGGGTATTATACTGACTAGGGATGCAGTCATATACTGCTAGGAGACAGTTGGTAGATTAGCACATTAGCTTGCATTCCATTCATTTTATAAACGTCTTTCTATCACCGAGCTAATACAAAGCTCTCTCTTCACAAAAGCCACTGCCTGAAAGGGTGAGAGATGATGGACAAAGAGATGATAGAAAGATAGATGAATAAGTGGACAGCAAGACATTTGCTGATTGAATCCAGTCATTCATTATAAGCGAATAAAAAGTGAATGCAAATTAAGATGCCTAATACTTTATATTGTACTATTTTGAATACAATTACAATAACTTGTTTCACAATATCTATCATCTGAGATGAAGATCATTATTGACTCTTAATCATATCCATTTCTAAGGATAACTAGCATGTTTTCATTACTATCCTATCCAATAAATAGTGATGAAATTATCAAAAAGTCATTAGAAAAACAGAGCATTATTCTCTTTAGTTTTCACTTTTGATTTAAAAAGCGTACACGTGATGGAAACTGTGTTCTCAACTTTGACCTAATTATAATGTTGTGTTGAAGCAACATGAACTATGCCCCGGAAAGCCAACCTGAACGCAGAGGTTTTCGCTTCTTCCCACAAAGGTGTAAATTCAACTCAATCAATGCACCACATGCACCATGCATTTAGGAAACAAAGAAATTAAGAAGATAAAATTCCTGTCTTCAAGTTTTCAGCATAAAGGGGACATTCTTACATTTCTTTTTTTGAATCATTGAAGACAAAACAGGTTTTTGTTTGTTTGAAAATTTGATCCTTCCTTCCTTTGGGAAAATGAAATCTTTGAAGATCAGTCTCATTATCTCTCTGTTCTCTGGACTATTTCTCATGATAAAGGTAAAATCACTAAATATAAACAAATTATGGTCTCCTTTCTTAGATTATTTCTTCCTTCCCCTTTTTCTTAGTTGGGTTTCATATTTTCCTTCCATCCTTAAACGAAGCCTTGGTCTTTACCCCTTTGTAGAGATAGACCAGAGCATCACCACCCTCCACCTACATCCTGATCCTCGACGTTCCCAGGCAGGTTCAGAGGCATTCTCTACAGCAAACTGCAGAAGAGCTTCCTATTAGATTCAGCACAACATGTCAGGCCTCGAGGAAGTTTCACCCTGTTTAAGATACTACCTCTCCACTCAAATAATCCGGACTGAAATCTAAGGGACTGACATTACAGTTAGATTTTAATTCTGCCTTTATTACTTCCTATCTCATTCTGAACAACTTCAGCTTGTTTATTTAAATAATGATGCTCAAAAATAAGATATCAAAGAGGTGTAGAAAGGACAGATATAAGGTATGCAGTCCTGGTGGGTACCAACCTCTCTTTTATCTTAAGGCCAAGCCAAAGAATCCTATAAAGCCACCGACAAGGCACTACCTGACGGTGTCACATAAGGAACAGGAACCAAGGTGGTAACACACATCCTCATTTTCCCACTTATTCTTAGACTATGTAGCATGTAAGCGGTATAGGTCTTCATTATGAAAACCAACATACAAGGCCAGGTGCGGTGGCTCATGCCTGTAATCCCAGCACTCAGGGAGGCAGAGGCAGGTGGATTGTTTGAGCTCAGGAGTTGCAGACCAGCCCATCCCTAAAAATAGGTAGGCTGTTGTGCCTGGCACCTGTAATCCCAACTACTGGGGAGGCTGAGGCAAGAGAATCGCTTGAGCCCAAGAGTTTGAGGTTGCTGTGAGCTATGACACCACAGCTTACTCAACCTCAGGGCAACTGAGTAAGAACTCTGTCTCAAAAAATAAAGAAAGAAAAAAGAAAAGAAAAGAAAAGAAAACCAATGTACATGGGTCGCCTTACAAGTGGACTGCAGAACTGTCTGTGACTGTAAGATGAAGTCTTAGAATCTCTTCTGAATAACTGAGATGGTTGGTAAATGACTGAATTAATTAATTAATTACTCAACAGATGTGTTCTGGATATTATAGAAACTTTGGAAATATTTAAACAAACTAGTTAAAATATTATTTTTGTGGTTTTTATATAGAATGTTAATTTGATCATCTTTTGAGGACTAGAAATAGATTTGGGTTACCATCCTGAAAAGACTGTCATTTCTACATTTTCTAAGGAAAAATATTTCCAAGTCATTTCTTTATGTTCTATTTCAAAATAAAACAATGCATGCCTAAGTATGGCCCAGACAAGATACAACATTAAATATAAACTTGAAATGAAAACCAGGTAATCCAATAACACAGAGACAGTTATATATTGTTCAGAAGGCTACACTTTCAGGGAAATAGGAAAGGGATTTTCTAGCACAATATCTCAAGTATATGAATCATCAAATTCTTATAATATTCCCATAAAACTCTTCTAGAATTGTGCCATACTCAGGCCCCATACACCTTCAAATACTTTTATTTTAATGCTTAGTAGTTATTCAATGCATTTGAGATCAATCCTATACTTTTCTGTTTATTTCTTCAGTAAAGATATAAATATTATGTTGAATTTCAAATAACCAAATTAAGATCTTATACAGAAAATAAGATCTCAGATATGTATAAAATTAGCTTACTAGGTATAAGAGCTCCAGACAGGCTTATAAAATTTTGTTTACTTTTGAACAAAGAAGTCCTCAGCAATACCCAGTTAAGAAATGTATTTTATACCTCTCATAACCACTTAGTCAATTATATTCATAAGACGGAAAACTTCACACAACTTTTGTGACCCTTTCTGACTTACAACACTTAATTCCACAGAAAAAGTAATGATTCCATTAGTTTATTCAATTAAGGCTTTTTCCATTTTTTTTAATGAGATCAAGCGATGAAATTAAATCAATCTCTTTAAGGAAAGTTTGCAAACATTTCAAGTGCAAATATTTTAAAAGCAGCAAAAGTAACTTATAGAAAAGAAATTGTCTTCATAGTGCTCCAAAGTTTTTTTGTTTTGTTTTTTTATTTTTTTTTAATTTATTTAATTTATTTATTTTCTTTTTTGAGACAGAGTCTCACTTTCTCGCCCTTGGTATTTTTTTTAAAAAAATTTTTAACATCCTACCGAAAAATATAGAGGTAATTATCACTTCTTGAGTTTTTCAGAGTTATTATATTTTATTAATTCAATGACATAGAGGTATCTGTAAAATCAGACACAGTACTGAAATAAGTTATCAAGGTAAATGTTAACAGAAGAACATTTTCTTTACTCCCACTTTACTTTAAGTTGAATTATCCAGAAAGTGATAATTCTTCAAGTTTATGCATAACAGGAAACACCAAGTTGTAGCAATTAATTAATTGTTTCTAGAGCATAAATTTTATGCTACCACATGGATTGTCATTGTTGGATACATGTGTAACAAAAGATGTCAACACTTTAGTAAACTTAATTTTTAATCATTTATCACTTCCTCTCCATCTAAAAGCAATATGATTAAATACAAATAAATAAAATCTCTCTGTATAAAGACAGTTGGAAGCGCTAGATGGAATATAACATTTAGATTAAGAAAAAGTTTCATAAATTTTGTGTTCAGAAACTACATTGTGTTTTCTCAGAAAAAGAGAACATAGAAGAACATAGTGATCTGGTTTTAATTTCTCAGGAAACCTGTCTCTAAAAACTTGCAGCTAATGTGTCTTTGCTTTGGAGGCCGGCATAGTTAATTTGGAATATGATTATTTGCTTGTTTTTTGATGGGATAGAAAAATACACTTAAGTAATGTGTTTTACACAAAGGGAATAGATGTGAGAGCAATAGGGAAGGAGAGACCCAAAACCTGTATCTTGTTTTTTATATATAGATTCAACCATTTCCTCCAAAATGCCAACATTTATAGTGATATGTATATAAACACATGTTCCTATGTAGTTTGATTCTTAACTAGCAGCAATTTTTTATACAATTCTTTTCATTCAATCAGTGGAAAATAGATTTAATGATGCTATTGGCCAGCTACTCTTCTCCGCAGAGGGGAGAGGGTGTGTGTGGGTTCTGCCCTCCTGGGCCTTATTCTTATGAGCAAGTGGAACTTTAGGAAAATGATTAAACTTATATATTGAAATGTCAATGACTGCAAGTTAAATAAAAAGAAATGAAGCGAGATGAGGTGAGAAATGAAGCAAGATGAGGTGATAGTGTGATCAGGGCTACTTTTGAAAGGTTTCTTCGAGAAGACCTCTACAGGATCACATGGCATTTAAGAGGAGACCTGAGCAAATAATGGCAGAAAAGAGAGCTTCTATGGAGAGCACAGCAAGCTCAGTACTGACGCAGCAACAATCTCTGTGTCTTCTGGAACCTTCAGGCAGGCTAATGTGTTTGGAGAACAGGGTGATAAACAGAAATGAGGTAGAAGGGTAATAAGTGACCTACTGTGTGCTCACTATTAGTGAGGGCCTACCACGTGCCAGGCACTCGACTAGATACCTAGGATAATAAGTGCATGCATTGAGTTCCCGTGAATTACTAGGAAACATACTAATGTTATATATTTATCTTACTTAATCTTCAGTACTACCTGTCCTAGCTTGGGCTACCCTAACAAAATACCACAGCCTGAGTTGCTTGAACAACCAAAATTTATTTCTCACGAATCTGGATGCCAAATGTCTGACAATAGGCCATTGGCAGGGCTGAGTTCTGCTGAGGACACTCTTCATGACTTGCTGACACCCACTCCCCCTTCACCTGGCCTTTCCTCTGTGTGTGTGAGGAGACAGACAGACAGAGAAAGAGAGATCCCATCCTCCTCTTACATAGCCACTAATCCCTAAGTGAGGGCCCTACTCTTACTTACCATCTAATGGAATCCCAAATATCTCCTAAATGTCCCATCTCCAATTACATCATACCGGGCGGGAGGGCTTTAACATATCAACTTGGGTACATGGAGCCCACAGCACCAACTCTGTGTGCTCTATGTTATTTTTCTCATTTTACAAAACAAAGCAAAAAGCATGAAGATCAGAGTTGCGAAATAACTTGCCCACAATGGAAACAGATTTAGGGCTTAACATCAGGAGGCCCCAGTCAATATTATCATTCTCCCTGGTGTCCTGCTTTCAAGGAGCAACACAGACACAGCCCTGCAGTGTGCAAACCACGAGCCTGGCTGCAGGTACCAGAACACGAGGGGTAGGAAATAAAAGGGATCAAGTTTAGCAGTGGCTCACGACTGTAATCCTAGCACTTTGAGAGGTTAAGTAAGGCAGGAGGATTGCTTGAACTCAGGAATTTGAGGTGAGTTGTGATGATACCACCGTACTCTAGGTGAAATGCCGAGGTGAGACCTTGTCTCAAAAAAGGAAAAAACTAAAAAACAAAAAACAAATGAAGAAAGCTGAATTTGAGAAGCCCTGACATTATTATTATTCACTAGGTGAACTTAGCAATCACTTAAACTCTTTAAAATTATATAATTATTTACTTCCTCATTAATTTATTCTAAATACATATATTAAAGGCCAGCTATAGACCAAGCAATATGTTCAAGAATCAAAATGAATGATAACAGGGTATGCTATGAACAATCCTTCATTCAGGCTCGGCGCCTGTGGCTCAATGGGCTAAGGTGCCACCCACGTAAACCTGAGCTGGCGGGTTCGAATCCAGCCCAGGCCCGCCAAACAACAACCAAAAAAAAAAATGGCTGGGCGTTGTGGCAGACGCCTGTAGTCCCAGCTAGCAGGAGACTCACTTGAGCCCAGGAATTGGAGGTTGCTATGACCTGTGATGCAACGGCACTCTATCCAGGGTGACAGCTTAAGGCTCTGTCTCAAAAAACAAAACAAAACAAAACAAAAACAATCCTTCATTCAAGTGGAAAAACAAACATATCCATTCTGCACAAAAGTGCTCTTATTTTGATTACTCACTAAAGAAGAACATAAGCTTTTAAAAACAGGATTGCTTGGGATAGAATCATGGCTCAAACACTTGCTAATCGCATATATTAGTCTTTAAACACTTTAAAATATTCATTTGGAAATTGGTGACAATAAACATGCTCAACTTTTAAGGTTGCCTAAGGGATGAAGAAGATAAAGTACATAAATCACTTACCACAGTGTTTGATCCATATTAACATAGCAACAGTTATTTGTCATTGTAAATATTACTACTATAACCACCAGTAAAGACATAATGCCAACATTGGATATTATAATTTTTGCTCTTTGGTAATGTTTATTTATTTATATTTATGATATTTATTTATATCATTTATTATTGCAAAGTTATTTTTAAATTACTTAATACCAGTTTGGTAGAGAAATCAGCAGTTCCCTAACATATGTTCTTCCTTCCACAACAAAAGACTTATAATTAGGCATTTGGGACTGGAGACCACATCCCCACCCACCCTTGCAGCTCGGCATAGCTGTGGAACTAAGTTTTAATCAATGGAATGTGATCGTGTGATCAGACATGCCTGCACCGTCAGACTCATGCATGAAATCCTCCATGCCCACTTTTTTTTTTTTTTCCTACAAGCTGGAATACAGATCTGCCTGTGATTAGGCCTCAATTAAGCAAAACCAGACAAGGACAGAGCAGGAGTGTCCAACCTGCCTCCCACAGGCAACATGAGGATTATTCAAGGTCTGTGTTGCTTATTTGCAATGTTGGATATCACAAAAATTATGTATGGACCTTTTTTTTGGCTCATCAGCTTTTGTTAATGTTTGTGCATTTAATGTATGACCCAAAACAACTCTTCTAATGTGCAGAAAAGAGAAAAAAGGTTGACAGTCCAGTTAGGACAAAGGGCATAAAAATTCAAAGTTGCTTTGTCTTGTAAATAAAATTTTATTAGAAAAATACAAAGTTGAAGGCATCAACAGTTCCTGATCTCAAAATCTATGACAAAGTTATAGTAATCAAAATGGCATGGTACTGGCATAAATACAAACACATAGACCAACATAACAAAATAGAGAGCTCAGTATTAAAGCAATGCAATTAGGATCGATTGATGATGAACAAAGCTGCCAGGAAGAAATAATAAAGAAAAGAAGATATCTTTGATAAATGGTGCTGGGAAAACTAAATATCAATATGCAAAACAATGAAATTGCAACCCCATATCACGTCATAAAAGAAAATCAACTCAACATGGATTAAAAACTTAAATGTAAGACCTGAAAGTATAAAATGACTAGAAGAAATCATAGGTAAAAACTCCATAATATTGGTCTGGCAACAATTTATTTTTTATTTGACTCCTAAAGCAAATATAGACAAATGAGACTACATCAAAATGAAAAGATTCTGCACAGCCAAGGATACAATCATTAGATTAAATAAATAATCTAAAGAAGGGGAGAAAACATTTGCAAATCATAATGTCTGACAAGGGATTAATATCCAAAATATATAAAGAACTCAACTCAAAAGCAACCCAATTAAAAAATGGGCAAAGTACCAAAACAGCCATTTCTCAAAACAAGACATACATATGGCCAACAGTTACATAAAAAATACTCAATATCACTAATTGTCTTAGTCCGTTGTGTTACCGTAACACAATAGCACAGCCTGGGTAGTTTATAAGAAAAATAAATTTATTTCTCAAAATGCTGGAGGCTGGAAAGTCACGTTTTAAAGGTCCTGCATATGATTCCAGAGGCAAAAAGTAACAAAAGCAAACACAAATGGGAGAAGCCTTCTTGCTGTGTCATCCTGTGGAAAACAGTGGAAGGACAAGGGAATATGCAAGAGAGAGAGGGCCAGACTCATTTTTCCAACAAGCCCACTCTAGGGATGATAAACCTAGTCCCGTGAGAGTGAAGTTAGTCCATTCCCAAGGGCACAGGCTTCATGACCTATAGACTCTCGTAGGTTCCACCTGTCAGCGTTGTTGCATTGAGGATTAAGTTTCCAACACGTTGAGGGACACACTCAAACCATAACACTAACCATCGGAAAATGCAAATTACAACCAGAATGAGACTTCACTTTCCATCTGTCAGAATAGCTACTACAACTAACAGCACAAGATAATTAAGTGTTGCAGAAGAGGTGGAGAACATGAACAAGGGCTTTGAAGAGCCCTGGGTACCCTTCCTTGATCGAATCTCCACTCTCAGACTAAATTTATAACCTGCAACAATAATTCCTTCCACTGGGTTTTACTGCTTATCTATGAATTACTATACTATTTAGTTGTTTCTCTTTAGGGTCTTTAATTACTTTGATACCGTATTTTGCCATGTATAATGCATACATTTCTGATATGGACACACATTAAACATGAATGCTAACTTGGGGTGGCGGAGCCCAGAAGGCCTCCTGGGGCCACCAGGTCCTCCCAGCTGGACCTGCTGAGCCCACAGGGTTGTAGTCCAGGAAGGTTGGGGATCTGGTGGGAGTGGGCCCAAGCAGCCTTCTGCAATCACTACGATTATCTGGGGCTTAGTGGAGAAGACTATGGCTGTGGGGGTGAGAGCTGAGACCCGCCATGCAGAGGGGACAAGGAACTCCAGACAGGCAAGCCCCAGGGACCTGCCTGGCTGCCCATGGGCTGAGTGGCCTCAGGACCTCCCACACTGCAGTCCCAAATTTGGCAGGGAAGGAAGGGCTCCCGGGAGAGAGGGAAGGGGCACTCTTCACAGAGCAGTGGGCTGCAGGAAGGTGGTATAATCGGCACATCAGGGGAAAGATGTTCATCCTACCCAGATGTGTCTCCCGTGGCCAAGAGCTGACCACTTTCTCATGGGACATTTTCCTGAAAGTTCAGGCAAAAAAACATGGGAGTGCATTATACCCTGTAGCACATTTTACAAAGCAAAATACAGAACATTCTTTCTTGACTTGATTTTTTCCCTGAATATTGTGTTTATATTAATGGACACAGGAATACTTTGTTCTCTCTGCTTTATAGTAAATCATCACATGAATATACCACAATTCATTTGTCCATTCTATCAGTGGACATTTGGAGTGTTCCCAATTTTGCTTTGAAAACTATGCTGCTGTGACTATTCTGGTATCTGCTTCCAGGTGCACATTACTAACGTGTGGTGTGTGGACTTGAGCCAGTTCTTAGATAGTTTGCTATGAGTCTGTGATGGAGCATTCACAGAAATGGAGGGTAAGCACGTATATTTGGAAGCTTTAACAGTATTTCAACTTTTCTGCAATATTTGCAGCAAATGCTGCACAGAATCAGCAAACCCATATCATTTAACAAGGCTTTACGAGTTTGATAATGTGGATGGGGTGAGTCATAATATGATAAAAACCAGTTCTCAAGAACTGCTGTACAATTTTGTGCCCATAGTTAATAATACCGTATCTTATATTTAAAATTTTGTTGTAGAATAGACCTCACATTAACTATTCTTACAGCAATAAAATAAAAATTTTAAAAAACACACATGCCAGTCATACATAATAAGACAATGCAATATTTTTAAGATCAGGTTGGTAGCTATAAAAGCATATAAAAATAGATGAAATATAAGTATATATTTATAAAGATCTATATGATCTTTTAACTTATAATTAAGCCTATTTTTAAAGTTTATAATTTAATGTTTTTTCTAAGTTAGGGTAGTAAAATCTGTGTATTTATTTTTAATGACTAATTTATTGATAGCAATATAAGCTTTACTGGATTTATTTTTCCTTTTTATTTATTTATTTATTTCTGGTCAGGATAAGATACACCTGTTCAGAATGTAGAAATAGCACTAAACAATATAATGAAAAAGAAATAATTTCAAAGAAATGAAGATTATGTGGACGTTAAGTTTTACCTAGGATATTCTCTCTCATATATATGATTTAGATTTTTAGCTATCTTTGTTGGCAATATGTGACACTATATATATTCAATAATTCTATCTAAACACTAACACTTTATAGTTAGATACTTTTAAAAAAACCTAAAAATCTATAAACAGTTACCAAGACATTAGTAAAAGACTACAACAAAAGTATGGGCTTAGGGCCAGGCACAATGGCTCTCACCTATAATCCAAGCACTCTGGGAGGCCAAGGTGGTTGGATTTCTTGAGCTGAGGAGTTGGAGGAAAGCCTGAGCAAGAGTGAGACCACATCTCTACTAAAAATGGAAAAATTAGCTAGGTGTTGCAGTGGGTACCTGTAGTCTCAGCTATTCTGGAGGATAAGGCAGGAGGATGGCCTGAACCCAAGAGTTTGAGGCTGTTATGAGCTAGGCTAATACTACCGCCTTCTAGTCCAGGCAACAAAGCAAGAGTCGGTCTCCATTAAAAAAAAAAAAGTGTGTGCTTATAAATGACAGGTGCCATCTAAAGAAGGTATCTCAAGTATCACTTCTCAATGACAACACAGTTCAACACTTTATGGAATCACAGAACAAATAACATCTAGGAACTTGATGAATGCAAAGATATTACTAACTTGGCAACTGTTTTAATACATGGGCAAACTGTACAGAATGGTGATATAGAGAAATATTTTTTTCAACTTTATTGATTACAACAAACCGACTCTGGGTTTGCAAAACTATAAAGCATTACATTGAGAAAACAATAGTTTAGTTTTCCCATTTCATTAAGAGGATGTTCTGCTGGCACAGATGCAATAACAAGAAAATAATGGGGAAATGTTATGCAGAATAAGAAGCTTTCACTAGAATATAGATCAAGATGTTGATTTTTTCACTGAAAAAAGGCTCACTAGGAAAAGAAAAAGTCTTAAGTGATGTAGGAAAAAATTATAGAAAAAATAAAGAATAGAGTTTTAAATGAAAGATTATTTTCTTTATTATGATATATTATGTAAGCATTATCTTTAAGAAAAATTCCTTATTTCATGTGGAGATATAATTTTGGGTTTGTTTTTTTTTTTTGCAGTTTTTGTAGTTTTTGGCCAGGGCTGGGCCTGAACCCACCACCTCTGGTATATGGGGCCAGCACCCCACTCCTTTGAGCCACAGGTGCTGTCCGATATAATGTTTTTTATAAAGGAAATTTTTCTGAAAAGAATGTATGAAGTTCTACATAAATTTAATATATATAAACTCTTAGTGTTTTTCTTTAATTCACTTTGATCTGAATCATCTAAAGATATGATTGAGACTGTCTGTATGCTTAATTATCTTTGGTCTATTTAATGCTATTTATCCTTCCATGTAAGAAAGGAATGCAATATGTTCTCAATGTCAGATAAAGAAAAATGAAAGAAACCTAAAGAGAAAAGCCTCCAAATTATTACGGCATGGCCTATAATTTAACAAAATGATTAGTAAAGAAGTGAAAATCTTGATATTGTACATTAGCAACAAGTTATCAGTAGGTCTTAAGAATTGGATAAAATGCTCTGGATTTTTTTAATCAAAAACATACATATAAGAAATTAATTGAAAATTGGTTAAATTAAATAAAAGCAGGTCGCTGATGGAGGTTTGACAGAGTTTTGAAAATAATAAATGACTAGGTTCATTGTTATAAAAGTTAAAAATATATATGCTAACATTCACCCACCTGAGGTTCTAGAACTCACCGTAAAGAAGTGCTACATACCTCGTTGCTGAATATCACTATGTCTCCCTAAAGTGCTCCCCCCAACATGCTGGGGACTCTAGGGATCTTCAGTGATGAGGTATGCAGCACTTTTGCTAGGAAACAGATCACAAACTTTACTGTCAGATTTTCTATGACACAGCTCTGATGGCCATTCCTGAAAAAGAGTTCCACAATTGCTTTGAAAGGGGGACTAGGCACTGGCATCAATGCACAGCTTCCCACACGGAGTACTTTACAGGGGACCGTAGTGATATTCAGCAATGAACTATGTAGCACTTTTCCGGGACGAGTTAGAGAACTCAATTGTCCAACCTTGTAGAATAAGTATCAAGAGTTATGACTGAGGGAGAAATTAAAGTGCAGGAAGCAGGCTGAGTAGCTGTAGCTCAGTGGATAGGACACCAGACACATACACCGGAGCTGGCAGGTTCGAACCCAGCCCAGGACTGCCAAATAACAGTGACAACTACAACAAAAAAATAGCTGGGCATTGTGCTGGGCGCCTGTAATCCCAGATACTTGGGAGACTGAGGCAAAAAAATCACTTAAGCCCAAGAGTTTGAGGTTGCTGTGAGCTGTGACAGTACAGCACTCTATCAAGGGCGACATAGTGAAACTTTGTCTCAAAAAAAAGTGCAGAAAGCATATATATTAACTCTATCTATGAAAGAAAGGAAAATTAGTATATACATATGAAGTATGAGCTTATCTTTGCAAAAAATAAAAAACCGATGAAATTGTTTACATATGAGGGTGGTATAAAAAAGAAAGGAAACAGGACAGAGTGTGACTTTTGTAGGAATCCCTTTTTATATGCAGTTTTACTTTTGAAAGCATAACATATATATATATATATATATATTCTAAAATTTAATTAAATGATTAAGAAGAAGAAGAAACGGGGTGGTGGTGGTGGTGAATGTCTTAAAAGTGAAAGCAAGGTGAAACAAATGGAGCTAAATTGTATGGCCAATGAGAGGGGTCGAGCCGGACAGGCAGAAGGAAGAAAGCAAGGCAGACAGAACTAACCCAGGTTTCTCGCGAACCCCTTGTTTATCTGCATTCCCTCAGTCTGGAGCAGGGTAGGGTGTGGGCAAGGACAAAGTGCAATCATAACCTGAGCCTGATTTAGATTTTATAGTGGTATAGAGAAAGCGATTCTGAAACAATGTTACATTTTAACATAGGACGAAGCAAATGAATTAATGTTTTGAAGTTGTCGGGAGCCAAGGCTGTAAAAAAGAGGACAGAGAATGGAGAAAGGCAAGAAAAATCATGTGAGGACGAAGCAAAATTTAAAATATCAGAAAGAATTCTTGATTCCGTAAACGTTTGCATATGTTTATTTATATGCATCAATAAATGTGTATAATGCAATTCATAAAGCTCATTTGTCACACCAAAAACTTTTTTTATATATATGTGCATGTTTATTTCTTATCTTATTTTTGAAGATTCACATTTTTCTTTCTTTTTTTTTTTTTGCGTTTTTGTTAAATCATACTTGTATACATTTATGGGGTACAATGTGATGATTCCATATACAATGTGGAATGCTTAAATCAAAATGATTAATATAACCATCACCTCACTCACTTACTTTTGTGGTAAGACATTCATAATATACTCTTAGTTGTTTTGAAATGTACCCTTGCACGGTGCGCATTAAGTGAGAAAACTCTCTAGTATTAGGCCAGGCGGCTGCAGCTCACACCTATAATCCTAGCACTCTGGGAGGCCG
Source organism: Perodicticus potto (assembly GCA_963574655.1). Classification (NCBI taxonomy): domain Eukaryota; kingdom Metazoa; phylum Chordata; class Mammalia; order Primates; family Lorisidae; genus Perodicticus; species Perodicticus potto. Next base: position 23,381 of record CAUYRH010121498.1, on the reverse strand, counting down.
AGGAAGGATTGCTTTAGTTTAGGAGTTCTAGATCAGCCTGAGAAAGAGCAAGACCCCATCTCTACCAGCTGTTCTGGCTGGCGCCTGTAGTCCCAGCTGCTTGGGAGGCTGAAGCAAGACCATCCCTAAGCCCAAGAGTTTGAGGTCGCTGTGAGCTATGATGACACCACTGCACTCTAGCCCACTGCACTCTATCCCAGAGACTCTGTCTCAAAACAAAACAAAAAAAATAGATTCCTGAAGGGATTGTACAAAGATTCATTTTTGCCTAAATTGTATGCCTGTTCTGGTTGCTGACAAATGCTGCTATTGTCACACATCTGATTCCTGGAAATATAAACGTAACATAATAATTGCAGTTTAAATTTGCCTTTCCCTTATTAGAGATTAGTGCAAGTAAGTTTACAAATAATTCTTGGCTATTTCGATTTCTTTTCTATTAAATGCTTATTCATGCATTACCCATGCTTTTGCACCTTTGGTTTTTTTCCTTTACTGACACCAACTTTATACACATTCGAGATTCTAAACTTTGTTGGTCATAGACAGTACAAAGACTTTCTCTCAACTTTGGAATGCAATTAAAGTAGAGTGCCTCTCCATGGACAAAATTCTTAATTTAAATGAGAAAATGTTTCAATCTATTTCTTTACCATTGTGCTGCTTTTCAAAAGTAATTCTTTCATGCAAAGAGATCAGAAAGATATTCTTATATGTCCCCTTTTAGATTCAACTTATTAATCCACTTGGAAAGGAATTTTGTGTTAAGTATGAAGTTTTTTTTGTTCTATATTAATTGCCAGTTTCCCCAATACCTTGTTTTAGGAAAACTGCCCCTTCCCCACTGACCTGCAACGCTGGCTCAGAGAATGAGTTTACACATAAGTGAGCTAAGCATTCTGTTCCAGCAATCTATTCCTAAACTAACAATGCACCGCAATAATAATAAAAGGTTTAAAATAGATCTTGATATCTGATAAGGTAAGAAGTCCTTCCTTTTTCTACTTTTTCAGGAGTGAGTCCATAATTTCTTAGCCATTTGATCCATTATATAAATGTTCAAATGAGCTAGTCAGTTTTCATGAAAAGTCTTAGCCTTAAGCAAAATTGCACTAAATCATAAACTAATTTGAGAAAAACTGTTATTATAAAAACAGTATCTTCCTAAGTATAATATAGTATGATTTTCCATTTATTTAGTTGTCTTTCAATGTTTATCAATACAATTTTATAATCTCACACATAAAAAACTTGAGATACCTTATAAATTATGTTGCTATATAATAGGATACATTTCATGTTAAAAAATTAACCATATAATAAATGTACATTCATTGTATAATTGGATTTTATAGCAAAAAATAACTAAAAATTATGATACTATTATGTTGAACTGGCATGGTGAAAACAGGCATCACTGATTTATTCTGGATTTTATTGTTTCCACGGAATCAGACATTTATTAAAAACAATTGGCACTACATTTTATCATGATAAAAATGGTCTCTTGTAAAACTAGACTGTTTATTTTTTTGAAGCATATACATGAATAGGTGCTCAATTTTATAGATGGTTTTTCTGTATTTATAAGATGAGCATATAAATTTTACTTTAAATCTATTAATATGGCAAATACATTAATAGACTTCTACTGCTGAATCAACTTTGCATTCCTATAATTAACTTATATTATCTTTTTTAAGCATATTTGGTTTTGCTCACTACTGTTTTGTATAGGACTCTTGCATACGTGGTCATGATTCAGAGCATCCTGCTGGTTTGCTCTGTTGTACTCTGTGTCCAGGTGATTGGTTGTCGAAGGCATGCTAGCCTCATGAAATAAGCCGTACAGTGTTCCCAAGTGTTCTTATTCTTTCACAGAGTTTAATTTAAGACTGAAATTATGGGTTCCTTTACTAGTAGGTAAATGTACCTGTAAAATTATCTATCCTTAATAACTTAATTTTGTTAATGGAGAGATGTTTGACTATGGATGGGTTCAAGTCCTTATTGGACCCCAAGATTTTCTACTTCTTTGTATTCCATTGTAGATAAGTTATACCTTTGTGGACATAATTACTTGTCTAATTTCTTAAGAGTATACTCTGGTTTCTCTTCAGATCACAGAAATCTTTTGCCTTAATGTCTTGAGAGTACAGGTATAAATCTATATTCATGACACCCTTGTATTATCACTGTAATCTCTGCTGTATCCCAATTATATCCCACCTTTATTAGTGGATGTGGGTGTTCACGTTGTTTTGTGTTTTCTTGAGTTATTTTTTAAAGGGTTTTTAAATTCTAGGATTGTTTTCCACTCCTATTCTTTACAGTATTTTTGTTTGCTCATTCACTAAAATCCTGCTACTATGACTTCTTTCCTCCTGTTTATTTGGGTTTATTCCATTGTTCTGCTTCTAACTTCTTTTTTTTTTTTTTGAGATAAAGCCTAAAGCTGTCACCCTGGATAGAGTGCATGGCATCACAGCTCACAGCAACCTCCCTTTCCCGGGCTCAAGCGAGTCTCCTGCCTCCGCCCCCAAGTAGCTGGAACTACAGGCGCCTGCCACAACGCCCGGCCATTTTTTGGTTGCAGCCGTCATTGTTGTTTGGTGGGCCCGGGCTGGATTCGAACCTGCTAGCTCAGGTGTACGTGGCTGGCGCCTTAGCCTGTTGAGTCACAGGCGCCAAGCCTGCTTCTAATTTCTTTAGTCTGACATTTACCTCATATGTTTTCGGAGTTTAGGATAGCCTTGTTTTGATTTCATCTGAAATCACATTAAAACTTTAAGTTTCCCTTTTGTTTCTACCTCAGTGGTATTCCAAAGATTTTGATACGTGGTAATTTCATGATCATTCATTTCTAAATAATTTACAATTTTAACTGTGATTTCTCCTTAGAAATATTATTTATTTAAAGGTATATGTTTTTAATTTCCAAATGAGGGGTTCTTATATTCATAATGAATTCCATATTAAATGTGCTGGTCAGAGAATATAGTTGTATGAATTTAGTCTTTCAAAATTTATAAAATCTTCTCTATAGTTACTATTTTTTGGCTGGTTTATATTAGAATTTTTGGTGTAGTTGTGTTAAGTCTTCCACTATTATGATATACTAAAATTTTATAAAGTATCATCTAGTTTATTTTGATGTCACACTAGCAGGTGTAAACTTTCAAAATTATACCTTCCTTCTGAGTTGAAATTCTATGTATATATCAGTTATCTATTGTTGAATAACAAATTGCCTCAAGAAATGATTTAAAACCACAATAAAAATGTTTTATCTTACAATTTTTATGGGTTCAGAATTTGAGATCAGTTTAGCTGGGGGATTCTTCGTATGGTTACATTCGAGATATTGGCAACAGCACAGATATTCAAAGACTTGACTGGGGCAGAGGATTTTCTTTACAAATGTCTCACCCAAATAGCTGGTAAATTGATAGTGTCTATTGGCAAGATGCTTCAATTTATTTAATAAGTACCTCTCCATGGAACTGCCTAAGCGTCCACGTAGCACTGCTCTGACATCCCCCAGAGCATGCTTCAAGGGAATAAGTTCAAGGCTATGTTGGGTTTCACCATGCAATGTAAGAAGTCATGCATGGTCATTTCTAAATATGTCATTGCTTAAAACAGCCATGCTTTTTATTTTCAGACAAGACTAAAAAATAAAAAAAAAAACAAAAAAACATGAACACGAGGAGGCAATGAAGATCGTTGTCTTTTTTTCATCAATTCTAAAACATTTCAGCAATTATCTCTTTCAATGTTGTCTCACCTTTCTCTTCTCTCTCTTTTTCTCTTCCTGGCTCTCCAAGTAGGTGCATGTTACACATTCTCTTTCTCCTCCCTATCTCTTAAAGGTTCTTTTATATTTTCTAGCTCTGTCTCCCTGCTCTACTGTCCGTAATTTCTTTAGACTTATCTTGTATTCCAAAAATCCTCACTTCAAGCTGGGTGTTGTGGTTCATGCCTATAATCCTAGCAATTTGGGAAACCAAAGGAGGATCACTTGAAGCCAAGAGGTTGAGACCAGTCTGGGCAACACAATGTGACCCCATCTCTATGTGAAAACAGAAAAAAAAAAAATCAGCCAAGCATGTGTGTGCAACCTGTAGTGCCCATGGTGGACTGAGGCAGAAGGATCTCTGGAGCCCCAGAGTTTGAGTTTGCTGTGAACTATGAGGACACCACTGCACTCTAGCTTGGACAACAGAGTAAGACCCTATTTCAAAAAAAAAACTTAAAAAAATCCTTTCTCCCCTATGTCTACTCTGCTAGATAGTCCATATAATAAATAAATGTAAATCCACCTTCATTTGTTGACTGTTCTTTATCTTTCAAAATGCTGTTTGGTTCTTTTTCAAACATATGCTTGTTTTTATAGTATTTTGTCTTTTCCTATATTTTTGATCATCTACATTGTTTTAAACAAAATAAGCACACTTGATTTACATTCTATAAATGAAAATTCTAACAGCTACGATCTTTTGAAATTCATGTCTACAGTTTGTTTTTCTGGATGACTTTCATGATGCTGCCTTATTCTGCCTGTATTTAGTGATTATCTTGTTAATGTAATCTTATGTCCTTTTAAATGTTATCAGTGAGAATGATTTGAGAACTTAAAGTATTTTTCTTTTCACAGGACTTTTGCTTCTTTCTGTAAAGTACTTGGGGGATACTATTAATCAAGAAACACTTAAAGCTGAAATTGAAATGTTTCTAATTTATATATGTGCTATGAATCCCGCTTACATGAAGGTGAAGTTAGGAATTTTCTTCATATGAAACTTTTCCTTTCCTGTAATATCAAGTATCTCCTTCAAGAATAATCTTTTTTTTATCTCCCCTACTCTCCTCTTTCTCTCTCTCCGTCACACACACACACACACACACACACACACACACACACCCTTTTATTTTCTTATTTAATTCTCAATAGGTGTTGCCTTTTAGGAATCCTATTTATGCAGATGGGTTTCCAGTAAAACCTGCCAACTTTTGCCAGCCAAAACTGAATTTGTTAATCAAAGTGGTTCCTTAAATACTAGACTATAGACAACAGACCGCCAGGGGAAATGTTTGATTCGGCGCTTGCTTACTTCCCCTGATTTTTGACTTCATGCTATTCATGGACCCTGAGAATTCCCCTTACTTTCCACCAACTCACCTACACAAGTAAATAAATTTTTTAAAAATATATTTTGTCTGCATTTTTCTGTTTTTCTAGTGAGAAGGCTTCTGTAGACATAGAGTCCACCATATTGTCAGAAATTAAAGGAAAGTTTAGCCGGGGTGCAGTGGCTCACAACTATTATCCTAGCACTCTGAGAGGCCAAGGCAGGACTGCTTGAGCTCAGGAGTTCAAGAGCAGCCTGAGTAAGAGCGAAACCCCAACTCTACTAAAAATAGAAAAATTAGCTGGGTGTTGGGGTGAGCACCCACAGTTGCTGCTACTAGGGAGGCTGAGGCAAAAGGATCATTTGAGCACAGTGATTTGAGGTTGCTGTGAACTATGACTCCAGGGCACCCTAGCCAGAGGTTGTTAAAAAAAAAAAAAAAGAAGAAGGGAAAGGTTTTAAAAGCCTGGGATTTCTTATTGAAAGATATCTTGCAATGCTATGATTCTACCCTTCTTTCGTAAACTCAGACTTTTGGCTCCAATAAGCTTTCTTTCTTCAAAGGGAGTGAAATATGGAACTATCCTTTAAACCACTACACATTTGTGAAATGTCAAGATCTTCATAATCCAGGACCAAGACTCACAGGAGACATTACCAATTGTATCACGAGAGACAGTATAATTTTAACCACAGTGAATAGCAAAGAATAATCCTCTGTATATACGTTGTTTTATGCATCCCTATATTGATGGACTCTGGGGTTGTTTGTTGATGTCTGTTATTAAAAACAGTGTTGCACTGACTGATATCCTGGTACATGCCTCCTCCTACTCATTGTAAGACCTTGCCGAGGGGATACACCCAAGGAAAAAAATCTGCTCACTTAAAGTGCTACACAAATCATCAGTTTTCATTTAAATTAGTAAAATATAAGTTATTTTATATGCTATATATAACATGTATATGCCTCTATAGGACTATTTTATAAATTTCATTTATTTTTCTAAACTTTCTTCAACATACCTGCTATCCTCTAATCAAAGAAGCATACGCTTTTAAAAAGTTAACCCATTTCATTCATATATTCATTCATTCCACAATTATCTATCAAGGCATCCAGTATGAGTCAGATACTGTAAGAGATGCCAAGATAGTCTTATTTTTTTAAAACCATCATTCCAACAGTTAGAGTCCAGATGCCTGTGTAATAGCCCATCTAGCCTAGGGCTAGGAGTGAGACTTATAAGAAATACCTGCATAGCTCAATAATGGAACACCTGGGTGGAAAGGGCATGGAGAGCGATTTAGCTCTCCTAACAAGCAGGAGAGCTCGCAAGATGAGAGCAGTGGTGAATTGGTGGTCCTACACCTGTGGTGGGGAGGCACCAGATCAGCCTTATATTAGACTGGAGAAGGCAGTCGGGAGCATGCTCAATCTATCACGGACCCGCTTACTCTGACTCCGTCTCCTCTCCTGGCTGCAGAACGCCAGCACGTCTCTCTGCTAAAGATTACCAATATCTATCTCTCTCTCTCTTTCTCTCTCTCTCTCCCCCTCTCCCCAGCTGAAGTAGATAGCCCTCAGGCACCTAAGAGAAATTGTTCCTGGAACCTAGTTAAGCCGGGCATGAGACCTGGCCAGTCCCGGGCCCTGACAAGCGGTGGCAGTGGTGGGCTGTGACATGCCTGTTAGATGTACAATACCACAGCCTACTCACTGATCTTCAATTCATTCTAAAACTAAGAATCTCAGGGACATTATAAGTTAAAAATCTGTGCAAATAGCCAGAACATGCTACATTGTAAATTGTTGACGAAACTGTTATAAAAAGATCACCTATCATTGCCTCATTTCTCATGTAATAGCAGTATCTTTGAGCATTCACTCTAATTTTATTTTTTTAAAACTAAAATTACTTACAAAACAACACAGAAAAGGACACACAGATTTGAAATGTTTCAATTAGATTTTTGTCTTTCATTAAAAATTAATCATTGCATTTGTTTCTAACCCCATCCTCATCCCCGGGCCTGGAAATGGTGTTACATGATGAAGTTTTTCACAAGTGACTATAACATTCTCGAGTTCTAAACTAAACATTAACATCGTTCGATCAGTGTCAGGGAGTTCCACAGGACTTAGCCAATCATTATCTAGTCCTATCTACTCTGTTCACTAACAACCTTTTATCCTCCAGTAAATAAGAATCGCAATAATGGAAACATTGTCTAGTCTGCACCTTAACAGTATTATTAAGGTTCAAACTGTGGCCATAACGTAGGTGTCCCAGAGAGAAAATATTTATTGCCGGCACACCCTAACAAATAAGAGCTGCTTACTGACTACGTATAAAAGCCTGGGCTGAAGGATTTTTTTTTGTGTAAGCTCACTTCCCGGTTCCAAGATATAAAAGAAGTGTCTGATTAATTTAGAGAAAATTATGCTATATGATGACCAGAAGAGATACTTTATGTTTAGCTTATGTTTTCTGAAACTTACTGTTCTCATAACCTTATTTAAATAAAAAGTATGTTCGCAAAATAATGGTCACTAACACAGTAAAACCCCGGATTGTGCTGTGTGGGCTTGCTCATCTGAGCTATTTATGTGAACTCGATGTTAAGCATAGTGTGAGATATTGTTTTATTAGGTTTATTTTCATAAAGAAATACCTATATGTCAGTGAATAGCGTGTTTTCAGTATTAAGTGAGAAGTGATACAAAAGGTGCAATAGGAAAATGTAAAAAAAAAAAAAAAATGAAAACAATGAAAATGTGCTTCTGGGAAGACACAATGGCATGAACCAAATCTGCCAGAAATGGAAATGAAGGGTACCTATAACAAAACAGTAATGACAATAAAAGTTTAACAATTTAGGAATACATCTATGTGAATGAATAATTACAGAATTGAATGTGTGCTACACTCATTGGGAAAGAAATGAACAAAAGTAGGTAGAACATGTTGAGTTTCCAGAGTCTCTCCCCTTCTGAAAGATGATATCATAGTCTCACCAATTTACAAGATAGAAATATTTCTATCAGTATTTTAAATAGATTTTATATCTTTAAAAAATACATATCCCCTGAAGCCCAGTAATTCTACTCATAGGAATATATTCATCAGCAATGAGAGCTCAGCTTTAATAAAAGACACATAAATTGTTCTCGAGATAGCTTTATTTTTAATAGCTGAAGACTAGAAACAACTCAACTGGGTGTCAACACATTTGGTAAATTATTCATTGTATGTTCATCCAAAGGCATAACACAGAACAAGAAAAAAGAATGAGCTACAGTTATAACCAGTGTATCACTAAAATGGGCAAAATTAATCTACATCATAGTAAAAGTCCAATGATACTTTTAGCACCCTGGAAATTTTTAACTGAAGGTCACACATCACAATGGTTACATAAGTATATGTGCAGATTCCAATTTGAGTGTATGATTAAGATTTGCTACAACTCAACAAAGTCTTCAGTTGAAAGCAAAAGCAGTATAAAAATATGTCAAAGACATAAAAAGACTAACTTGTCGATTCACTAACAACAGATAAATGTATTTTTTGAAAAGCTGTATTCATTACAAAATTATGAACAGAAAATAATTAAAATAAACATGTTCAACAATAAATGGTTAGGAAGATTGTATTATGTCTATTTAACAGGCGCTTAATTTGATTTTAAAAAGATAATCCTGGGCAGAGCCTATGGCTCAAAAGAGTAGGGCGCCAGCCCCATATGGGAGGTGGCGGGTTCAAACCTGGCCCCAGCCAAAAACTGCAAAAGAATAATAATAATAATAATAATAAATATAGGGCGGCACCTGTGGCTAAGTGGGTAGGGTGCCGGCCCCATATACCACGGGTGGTAGGTTCAAACCCAGCTCTGGCCAAATTGCAACAAAAAAATAGCTGGGGTTGTGGCGGGCACCTGTAGTCCCAGCTACTCAGGAGGCTGATGCAAGAGAATCACCTAAGCCCAGGATTTGGAGGTTGCTATGAGCTGTGTGATGCCATGGCACTCTACCGAGGGCAATAAAGTGAGACTCTGTCTCTACAAAAAAAAAATACATAAATAAATAAATAAACTAAAATAAAAAGATAATCCTACAGATTACTCAAATAAGACAAAAACTAATTCAATAATTAGTGGAAAAAATCCAAATACAAATTACTCATGGTAAATAAATATAAAACATATACCTGCCCACAAAAACACACAAATAGAAATTGGACAGGTATGTGCAAAAAGGTGTGTACTGGATGATGAGTGATTTAATTTCTATTTTGTTCTTATTAAGAAAAACCTTGTTTTTAAAATTAGAAATATGAATAAATACATTAAAAGTTATAAGAACTAATAAATGTAAAATGTTATTAAGGGTAGATCTAATCAAAAAAGAAGACGACTATGCTTTCAGATAAAGAAAATGGATTAGAGAAAACATGAATGGAGGTAAGAGTATGAAATTGTGAAAAAGAGCACAAATTCCAGACCAAACAAAAATTTAAATGGATGTATAGTTGGGTATAAATTTGTAGACTGGAGCCTGGCTCATCCCTGTAATCCTAGCACTCTGGGAGGCGGAGATAGGTGGATTGCTTGAGCTCAGGAGTTCAAGACCAGCCTGAACTGGTCTACTAAAAATAAAAAAACTAATAGTGCGTTGTGGCTGGTGCCTGTAGTTGTAGCTAATTGGGAGGCTGAGGCAAGAACATTGCTCAAGCCGAAGAGTTTGAGGTTGCTGTGAGCTATGACGCCATGGCACTCTACCTAGGGCAACAGAGACTATGTCTAAAAAAAAAGAAATTGTAGACTACAAGGAGATCAAGAGCAAGTATTAAAAAAACAAATTAAGGTAGCTGACTGTCATGGAGGAGGATATACTGTAGAAGTCAAGCATTCCAGAATACCATCCCTCCTGCTAACTGGCTGTGTAGTACGCATCTGCAAAATCAGGCTGATAATAAGAGTCATCAGCTTGTTGGAGGATTAAATGAATTAATGCAGGTAAAGCATTTCAAACGGTGCCTGCCCATAATACGTGCTCAGTAAATATTAGATAATGCAACAGGGAATTCAAAGTTTGCAGAGAAAATGAAAGATTAATTTCATTTGATTTTTTCCTAAATATAGCCTTTTTAAAAAGTTCAAAATTCATAGCTTTCTCAAAATGAATATAGTTAATTTGATAATGATTTTTCTCATCACTCAGAAATTGACCCTAGTATTCACTAAGGTCTGATTGCCACATTAAAGCTTTGTAGGAATTCCACACAATATAGTAGCTGCATTGGCGCTGGCCTGTTCATATAAACAATAGAACTAATGTCCATGTGAGCCTCAAAACAAATTAAGACTTGGAAATCAGTAGGTATCATAGGGGCTGGAAAAACAGATCAATCACAGTGTGGGAAATATTAGCTTTTAGGCTGAGTATTCAACCGATATCTTATTACTTTAGCCTTTCATCTGGACCTGGAAAATAGATATTGTTCAAGTAAAATACCTTACTATTTCCCCACCCCATATACCCTAAGTGGTAAGAAATATGGAATTGTCACCAGGGAGCCCATATTGCCAACTGACCTCAGATTCTTTTTCTGATACTTACTTTGTTCTCGTGCTCCTGTAAGTTTCTTATGTTCTTCTTTTCTTCAAGAGGAACCCAACACAGTAATGAATGGACAGGCAACTTCATCTGCCCCCCACTTCCCACACGCACCCACATAGAAACAAAGAAAGAGAGGTTTCCAGGATCTATACCATTAACCATATGAAGAAATGAGAAAGGTGTTGCTCAGGGAATCTCTACATGCACCGTGCATGCAGGGGGATGGGATGGTCTGCAGTCACCATTACCCGTCCCTCCCAGCAGAAGCAGCAGGAGCACCGAGAAGCTTGCTAGAAATGCAGGTGCTCGGCTCCATCCCAGACCTCCTGAATCACGATCTCTGGGGATGCAGCCCACCCTTCTTCATGATTCTCACCCCCAGTCAAGTCTGAGAACCACCTGCATGTGCCATTTCCATATATAATGCCTCATAACTAAATCTTAAATGTAGGAGAAGGTCCAGCAGGATGATAGACTCTCCAATGTAAACTAACCCCTATCAACTTTATCTTCAAACGTAATTAAGATAGAGATAATGGGTCTTCATAAATGTAAGAAAACATTTTTCCCATAAATCTATTTAAAAGTCATTGAAAAGAGAAAGTTGATGTAGCTAATAAAAAAAAACAATTCAAAGTTAAATTGTCACAAAATTCAATTAAAAATCATCCCAGACAATGAAAGAGGGGTAAACATTAAACTATAGACCTGGATTGACCAAAAAGGTTAAGCCAATCGCCACATATGGAACTGTGACTAAGAGAAATTAAAATGTGCTACAGGTGTAAAATATACCAGACTTTTAAGAGTTAACATGTAAAAAACAATGTAAAATATCTCATTAATAATTTTTACATTTATCTTAATTATACAAGAAGTGATTATGTTTTTTATATATTGGGTTAATAAAATGAATAATTCTTTTTTTTTTTCTTAAAGTGACATGGCCTCAGGCTAGCTCACAGCAACCTCAAACTCCATGGCTCAAGCAATCCTCCTTCCTCAGCCTCCCAAGTAGTTGGGATTAGATGCACCCACCACCATGCTCAGTTAATTTTTCTATTTTTAGTAGAGACAGGGTCTCATTCTTGATAAAGTTGGTCCTAAACTCCTGATCTCATACAATCCCTCAACAAAGTGAGACTCTGTCTCTAAAAAAAAAAGTCATATAAATTTCAACTTATACATAGAAAAAAAGAATGTGTCAAACTTTTTGTTTTATTACTTACTATCCTAATTTCTTTTCTCCTCTTGCTTCCCGGCCTCCCCTGGTTGTGATGGCTTTTGGCAACATCCAAACAAACTTCTGTAGCTGAGACCTCCCAGCCAGCTGGGTCTATTCAATTATCTCCCATTATCAATAAATATGAGGAAGACACCTGCACAAATTAGAACTCATAGAAACTGATAACTAAAGGATGAAATGTTCTTACGTGATGTCTATGTGTGGCAGGTGGCTGTGAGTTTGGAAAGACTATCAAAGGCAAAGGAAGAATTCCCTGTAATGAAAAATAACTGGGCTTATTGGGAGGACTAAGAAAACTCGATATGACTAAAACTTCTGGAATAAAAAAGAATTGCAGGAGGGAAGAAGAGAAGGCCTAGGCCAGAACATCAAAGGCATCTGAAGGGTCTGAATCTAATCTGTAGTATTATGGAAAACCAGCTGGAAGGGGTTTTAAGCAGTAAGAGGATGAGTTGTTATTTATGTTTTAAGAATGTCTAGGGCTAGGCGCAGTGGCTCACACCTGTAATACCTAGCAATTTGGGAGGGTGAAATGGAAGGATTGAGATCAGGAGTTGGAGACCAGCCTGAGCAAAGCAAGACTTCATCTCTACTAAAAACATAAAAATTAGCTGGGCTTGGTGGGGCACACCTGAATTCCTAGTTACTTAGGAAGCTGTGACAGGAGGATCACTTGAGCTCAGGAGTTTGAGCTCATGGCTATGGCACTCTAGCTCTCTGTCTCAAAAAACCCCCAAAATATCAGCCTTCAAAGGAGCGATATGAAAACTGAGGGAGCAGTTAGCAGACTGTAGCAGTCATTCATGTATGTAATAATTATGGCTTGGATGATGTAATAGCAGTAGAAGTAACAATAAGTGGAAAACATAAGGCTAACGTAAAGGTAATGCAGTAGAGGCTCTAAGTAAGCCCAAGGGATTGTAACAAACTGGTCAACATACAGAGGTGATCAAGATAAGAAACCAGGCCTACGGTACATAGGCCTACATGACATGTACATGTAGTGCATGTCTGGTCCCAGCTACTTGGGAGGCTGAGACAGAAGGATCTCTTGATCCCAGGAGCTTGAGCTTGCTGTGAGCTAGGCTGATGCTGACACCTGGTTGAGAGTGAGATGCTGTCTTAAGAAAAAAAAAAAGAGTCTAATTCCCTTTGACTGAAATGCCTTACACATACCACACTGTACCAGGACCTGATAATTTTCTCTCAATCAACAAACTACTGTTCCTGAGATATTTATTGCAAGATGGCTAAAAACAGCACAACTAATCGTCCAGTGTTTTAAAATAGACTCACAAGAGTGAGCGCACTCTTCCACACACCCATGATTCGCAGTTAAATTGTTAGTGAAATTAAAATGTTTGCAAGAATGAATCATGGAGCTTTTATAGCAATCTTAGTTAGGATTCTACCCTAAACAACTGAAACAATCTGTTTAATGCATAACTTCAAATACAGAAAATGTCCTTTGTGCCGTAAGGTCTTGTGGATGTTTCTCCCCCAACCAGGACAGAGGGATGTCACCATAGATAGTGTCCCTTGTAACTGGTCTGACATCTTAGAACTTCTTTAGTACAAAGGATGCTTTTCTCTGCAGGTCTCTTTCCCATTAATTCAAGAGGAATGCAGTTCAGCAGTGTCTGGATTATCATATGCACAAATTCAACACTTCTTACTCAAACTCCACATGTATTAATGAAGGTAACGCATAAATGCCAGTAGGAAAACCTAGATCCAATGGAGTGGAGAAGCCTGAAAGGAAAGACGTATTGAAATTGTTTCTCCAAAATGCAACCACAGACTCTTCTGTCTTGCTTGGGAGTTCAGCTTACTTAGACATTGCTTTTTAACTTCTGATAGTCTCAGGGACACAAACATACGTGTACATTCCCACAGTTTCCCTCTGCTGCTACTTAATCAAAACACTGCACCATTTACTCAAAGGCCAAGATGAGGAAATAGTTTTTTGTACACAAGTAGCCTGCAAAAGCAGCATGTTTTTAAAAATAATAGACTTATCTATAGGTTATTTATGGGGACTCTTCTGTCTAGATATTATTCAATGACTCCAGATATTATGCACAGCCACGTCAATTTTGCCATTTGTCCTTGCCAGAGCAGCCGGTCAAAAGGAAGACTGTACTAAGCCAACAGTAGGGTAAGTGTGCATGGGGGCAGGCTCAGTCAGACAGAGGAAGGCTTTCCAGATGTCATCGTAAGTGGTTTGGGTTCTAAACCATTTCTGTTTGCATTGGGTTGATTTTATTTATAGTCTAAAACAAACATGCACATGAACCATAAGGAGGATGTGGAACATGCAAGGTTGCATGTAAAGACTGAATCATTTTATGGCTGCCTTGTTATCATGGGCTGGATTGCGTGTCCCCTCCCACAAAATTCACATGTTGAAGTCTTAGCCCTCAGGATTTCAGAATGTTAGTATATTTAGAGATAGGTCCTTTAAAGAGAAAACGTAACTTAAAATGAGATCATATGGGTGGACCCTAATCCACTATGATTAGTGCCCTCATGGAAGGCCATTAGGACACAGAGGCACCATGTGAGGGCACAGGAGAAAGCGGCCATCTGCAGGTCAGGGAGAGAGGCTTCTGAAGAAACCAAGCTGTGGAAACTCCCATCTTAGGGTCCTAACCCCCAGATCTGTGAGAAAATAAATTTCTGTTGTTTAGGCCACCGAGTCTGTGGTATCTTGTTATGGTAGCCCTAGCAAATTACTACATCTACCTAAAATAAAAATTTATTCATTCTTTTACTTAAAAAAGGGAGAAAAGGTATTGTTGAAATAAGTTCTGTGTATTTTCCCTATATCCGCAATAAAATATACCAAAAAAGGTGATATGCACTATCTTTAGTGTACATTTTTTTTTTTTTTTTTTGAGATAGAATCTCAGGCTGTCACCCTAGGTAGAGTTTGGTGGTGTCATAGCTCACAGTAACCTCCAACTCTTGGGCTCAAGTGATCCTTTTTTTATTTACTTACTTATTTATTTATTTTTTGGCAGGGTCCAGGTTTGAACTCACCAACTCTGGTATATGGGGCCAGCGCCCTACCCCTTGAACCATAGGCACAGCCCTTAAGAGATCCTCTTGCCTCAGTTTTTCTATTTTTAGTAGAGACGAGGTCTCACTCTTGCTCAGGTTGATCTCGAACTTGTGAGTTCAAGCTGCCCACCTGCCTCAGCCTCCCAGAGTGCTAGGATTACAGGCATAAGTCACCGCGCCTGGCCTGGCATACATATTTTTATGTTCACATACTACGCAGCCTTAAAAAAAGATGAAGCCTTTACCTCTTTTATGTTTAAATCGAGGGACCTAGAACATATTCTCCTTAGTAAAGTATCTCAAGAATGGAGGAAAAGTCTCCAATCTACTCAGTACTTCTATGAAACTAACTTATATTTACTACACTTTCTTATGAAAGATAGAACACAACTGTAGCCCAGGATGAAGGCAAGAAATGGAGTGGGAAGGGAGAGGATGGGGAAGGTTTGATAGAGGGAGGGTAAACGACAGGACCACACCTATGGAGCATAGTGCAAGGGTACAGGTCAAATGTGGCAAGTGTAGAACACAAATGTCTGAACCCAATAATCAAGTAAATGAGGAGAAAGCTATGTTGATTGGTTTGATGTGAGCACGTCAGATTGTATAAAAAAAACACATTGTACCCCACATATGCATAAATGTATTCATGATCTATGTGTATATGATTTAATTTTTTAAAAAAAGGAATTTACATTAATTCTACATTACATTAATTCCCACACTTTGCCCCATTTTCTTCTTTTGCCAAAATTATCTTCGCTAGTTTTAATAGTTAACCTCCTTTTGCTTTTTTTTTTTTAAATTGACAAAATATTCAAGAAATAATAATTAACTATAAGGACACATCACAGGTAATGGAAAATACAGTGAAGGATTAAGAACACTTATGCTTTTTTATGTAGTTCCATTGACCTTGGAATGAATCATCTCATGTACATGGAACCCAAATACAAATTTGGGTGTAGGTGTGTGTGTTAATAAACTGGCATATACTATTAATGCATATTATTTGTGTGTAAATAACATATACACATATAAAACATGTATATAACATATATATTTATATGAATATATATAATACATGTTTCTATATATGTACGTATCTTAATATCCTGGTATAAGTGATCTGTACGTTGCACATTTACCATAACCCAACTTGAACGAGAATTTTTTTGTAATTATTTCCCAACTACTTTGCAAGTTCCTAAACTCCAGGGATCATCTTTATTTTTAAATCACTTAAACCACTCATGTTTTGCACATAATACCCATTCAAAAACTCTTGTCTAAATGAATTGTAACCCTTTTTAATAAATGATACATTTTCATCACAGCTACCTATTTCAAATAGCAAAAAGAAGCCTTTGGTTTTGAATTCATTTATAAGAAAAAGAATATGAGGTTTATGCAGGTGAAAAGGCAGAATGTTATTCAAAATTGGCTTAAATAATAAAACTCCACGCCATGCATGTACCGTTTGTTCCTCATGACAACTTGAATTTTGTGAGGCAGTTTGAGGAAATACATAAAAAATACTCTCTACTTAGACAACAATTACTTTGTAAGTTAAACAAATTTTAACTTTCTGAGATCCATACATAAGGAAGGAAAGTATGACCATTAAAATGCATAAGCCATGTGGTAATAAAAAGTAGTTTAACACATATTACAGATGCTAGATGCAAATATTACTCATGTTTCCTGTTTAATGAGGCTAGTGTAAGGTGCCAGGATTCTTTGTCCAAAAAGGAGTTGACCAGCTAAACTAAGAAAAAAAAAATCGGCTTTTAAAACACACCAGAAATTTCAATGAAAGCCTTATTTCCCAAGTTTTAATAATTGTTAATCAAGAAACTTTTTAAACTGATGCTTTTGTATGATTCTGGCAGAGAAAGCAGTAATGTAGACACATTTATAATGAACTGAATATTCAAAATGCTTCAATGTGTTATAAAAAACTAGATATGTTAAAAATTGATACCATGTGCATGAGGTTTTATTTGATCAAACATGTAACTCTTATGATTTTTATAACTGACTTAATAAATTAATTTCAATTTAAAACTCAAATTCAGTGTTTGAAAAAATCGACTGTAACATATTTCAGAAGTCAATCTGCCATTTTCTGTTTATACGAGAAATATCAGATAAATTGTTTGAATCTAATAGGAGATCAATTAAATCTAGTGAAATCACTCGCATGTTTCATATAAGTGATAGGACACCTAGAATGAGGAAAATAAAATGCCTTATCTCATTTTCAGCTTTAAAAGATACTATGAATATTTAGAAGTGATTAATAGCTTAACATTTTAGGAATTGAAGGGTTTTATTGTTTGTTTGTTCTGTTTTGTTTTTGTTTTGAGACAGAGTCTTATACTCCCTAGATGGAGTACAATGGTGTCATAGCTCACAGCAACCTCAAATTCTTGAGTTCATGCAATCTCTTGCCTCAGACTTCTGAGTAGCTGGTTCTGCAGGCACCTGTCACAATGCCCAGCTATTTTTTTTTTTTTTTTTTTTTTTTAGTAGAGATGGGGCCTTGCTCTTGCTCAGGCTGGTCTTGAGTTCCTAAGCCCAAGCAATCCACTAGGCCTCCAAGAGCGATGGGATAACAGGCGTGAGACACTGTGCCTAGCCAGGAATTAAAGTTATTAGAAGAAGAAATTATATGGACTCTGGAGTCAAATGGCCTTGGCCCATGGTTAATGCTGACCCTAGTTGTAAAGTCCTAAGTGGGTTTTTAATCTTTCTTTGCCTCAGTTTATCAACTGTACAACAGAGATAACAGTTTATATCTTATAGAGTTATTATAAGAATTAAATGATTTAATATATGTGAGCCTAGCACACAGAGAGCAGTACTTAATAAACATTAACTACTCATGGTAGTTACTGATAATAGTACCACTCTGTGTGTGTGTATGCTAAATCTACAGAAATAGGGATAAATATATAGAAATATTAACTTAATATACAGAGGGGTCAAGATAGCAAGCAACTGCAGTCTTTATTAAGTACATTTGCCTTGATTTCTTTTGTTTGTTTTTTGTTTTGAGACAGAGTCACCATGACATCATCATAACTCATAGCAACCTCAAACTCTTAGGCTCAAACAATCCTCTTGCTTCAGCTTCCCAAGTACATGGGACTACAGGCTCCTACCACAACACCAGCTAATTTTTTTTTTATTTTTAGTAGATACAGGGTCTCACTCTTGCTCAGGCTGGTCTCAACTCCTGAGCTCAAGCAATCCTCCCAGCTTGGCCTCCCTGGGTGCTAGGATTGTGGGCATGAGCCACTGTGCCCAGCCAGTGTATTTGCCTTGTGCCAGACTCTATGCTGAATACTTTAGATGCCATCCTGTTCAAGATTCCCAGCACACTGTGTGTTGAGCAAGGCAGGGCTCAGGTAAGCCTGCATGTTTTTCCATTGCCACAAACCAGAAGGATTTTGCAATGTGTTTTAAAAGAAGCTCAGGCGTTCCACATTAACTATGAGAAAATAACAGATCCCATGCTAAATCTACATGGATGTGCTGCATAATATTTGAGCAAAATTCTTAAAGTGGTTTTGAAATGATTACACAAAAGATCTATAAATAACATACACCGTAAGTGTATGAACGCATTCAACATAATTACTTATGAGTTCATTTTTACCTTCTTGGTAATAGTAGAGTATTTTGACAAGGATAACTCCGCAGGTGCAGGTGCATTTCAATTCTTCTGTATTGTAAGCCTGTTTCTTTACCATGAAAAGAATCCATAGTAGTTAAAAATGGGTGAAAATTTCAAAAAAGGAGCTAATGAGGACATTTCAAAACTCCCAAGTGAGTTCAAGAAAGAAGGAAAAAAAGGAAAGGAAGAAAGGAAAGGTAGGGAAAGGCAGGCAAAGATGGGTACGAAGGGAAGGACGGGAGGAAAAAGGGAAATCCCAAATCACAAGCTTGTTTAGCATGGAATTTTATACATGTTTCTGAAGCTAATCTGAAGTACAAATTGCATGTCAGTGGTATGGAAAAAAGAAATCAGGGCCCTATTTAGGCCAATAAAAAGAGAATATATTGAGCCAAAGAACTGCACAAATAAATTCCTTGAACCTCTTATATGAAGCCCCACGCCAAAGAAAATTAAAACTAAAAAAAATAACTATTTGTTTCTCTTAACAAATCAGCTAACAAATACAATAATTTCACTTTGTTTGTCTAGAATCAGTTTATAAATAAAGGTCAACTAAAAGAAAATTCCCAGAATCTAGATTGTGCTCTGAGATTTGGGGATTTTTGTGAACAGTTCTGTGAATAACTGTGATTTGTCATTTTCAAAGTACAGCTATGCATCCAAACCTTTATCAGAGCCTATTGTACCATCTGCCAGGGCTCAGCAGGACACTGTTCCCTGCCCTACTGGGAAAGTGCCCTCCTGAGCCCTTGCAGACCAATCCAGCTGTCACTCTTTCTTCACACTCCATTAGACTTACACACACGCACACACACCCTCACACACACAAGTTGCAAACATTAGTTCGAAACCCCCAAAACCTATATTTAATATTCCCATGTTTGTCACAGGACTTAAAGAAAATAATGTAAAAGGAAGCACTATATATCGTGCATATGAAAGAATTCTTTTTTTTTCCAACTGATGAAAAGTTTATTTAACTCAAATCAAGTTAAAAATGTTTTGTTATGGCAGGACATCTTGGACACTTTAATTTCCTAGTTATATCATGAAGCTATAGGAAAGAAGTTGATGGTACAGCAATTCAATGTGTATTTTAGTAGAATCTGTTGTTCTTTGAAACAGGATTAATCACTTTTGTTTCCAGGATTTCTTAGGATCAAATTTAGACAAATCTACAAATTAAACTTTTTTTTTTTTTAAATATACATGTGTTTATTAGGTTTCCGCTTTTTGCCTTCACAGAATTTAAAAGGCTTAAAATTTAATTTAATAACAATAACAATGTTTAAGATAAGGACTAGAAACAAAAACCATGTAAAGAATGAAGATGAATACATTCAGGAAAGAAAACAGACAATTACTGCATCGAAACATTAAGCAATATTAATAATAATAATGCCAAGAAAGTAACGTTCACATTGTCAAATGAGAGTATGTCTATTATAGAATGCTCAGACTTCATACTGAGCCTCAGAGTCAAAGCATGTGAAAGAATTCTATAAACTATAAAGCTCAATTACTATAACAACATTGTCATGGTAGTAGTATTTACTAGTATCAGTGCTCACACAAAAAGAGATTAAGTTTCACAAAGTGACACAAAAAGGTCTTAATCCTCCATCTTCTTATTTTTGTAAACTCACTTGCTACTATGTTTTCCTATTTTTCTACATATTGGGGCTCCTAAAACCAATTTTATTTTTCATTTGCACATGTTATTCCTGTGTATGAATATAACACTCTTTACTTTCTCTCTTGAACAAGTCCTATCCTTTGTACAAAAACAAATGCACGTAGGGAGAAAATATTTTCCAAACCCATATCTCATAAAGGATTTATATCTATAACAGAACACTTACAACTGGATAATGAAAAAAACAAACAGCTCAATTTTAAAAAGGGAAAATGTATAGGTTATGAACAAAACTTTACTGAAGAAAATACTCAGATGCGACACAAACTCATGAAAAGATGCTCAGCATCATTAGTCATTAGAGGAAAACAAATTAAAATCACAGTGAGATGTCATCTCATTAGAAATGTCTAAATTAAAAAGACTGGCCCAGCATGGTGGCTCATGCATGTAATCCTAGCATTTTGGAATGTCAAGTCAGGAGGCTCACTTGAGACCCAGAGTCTGAGACAGGCCTGAGCAACACAGCAGACTCTCATCTCTACAAAGGCACGTGCTTGTAGTCCCAGGTATTCTGGAGGCTGAAGTAGAAGAATCACATGAGCTAAGGAATTTAAGGCTGTGAGCTGTGATTGCGCCACTGCATTCCAGCCTGGGTGACAAGCAAGAACCTCAGAAATAAATTAATTAATTGACCTAATTTAATTAAAAGACCGACCACACTAAGTGTTGGTAAGAGCCTGAAGAAACCGGAACACTCAAGGACTACAAGTGGGAATGTAAAATGGGACAACTACTCTGGAAACCAGTTTGACAATTTCTTCTATAGAAGAAATGACCCAGCCATTCTACTCCTAGGAAATTACATGAAACAAATGAAAGCATATGTCCATACCGAGACTCAGTAAAAAAAATGTCCATAACAGCTTGATTTGTAACAGCCCAAAGTAGAAATAACCCAAATGTTCATCAACAGGTGAACTGATAAACAAACTGTGGAATAGCCAGACAATGTCCTACTATTCAGCAGAAAGAAAAAAGTTTGAAAAAGTGAAACATATGCAACAAAATGAATAAATCTGAAAATAATCATGCTCACTGAAATACGCCAGAAGTGAAAGAATACGGTATGATGCATAGTTATAAAATTCAAGAAAATGAGAAGTATTTTACAGGCCAGTAAGCAGATCAATAGTTGCCTGAGGACAGGAAAAGAGGGATGGGGAGGAACAAAAGGTGGTGTTTATAAAATTTTTGGAGATGTTGGCATTATTCACTGTCATTAGTGTGGTGAGGATTTCACGGATCAAAACATCAAGCTCAAAACATCAAGTTGTATCTTTACATACTGTATATGCAGGTGATTGTACACTATTTGCATCTTATGAACCTAAAAGATTTCCACCTCAAAGGATGAACTTCTCATACATATAATAAAATGAAAAATCTCAGGATAATAAATCTAAATGAAAAAGAGCAAGACACAAAAGATTACATACTATATGATTCCGTCTATATATCATTCTGGAAAAGGCACCAGTGGAGAAAGCAATCAGATTGCTGGCTGTCCAGGGCATGATGGAGGAGGCCGACTGCAAAAGAAGAGCGCCAGGCATTTGGGGGAGTCGGTGCAGACATGTTCTATAGCCAAATTGTGACCTTGTTTACACAAGCGTGTACATTTGTCAAAACTCATTGATACATATGCATGAAAAAAGATTGTTCTGAACATGAGAAGAGAACATAATCTTCTCTTCTGTAACCTACTCCAGGAAAAGTGAGGGAGTCTTCCAATAGGTTTCTATGATACTTCCCCAGTACACAACAATTAAACAGTATTTACAACAGTGAGTTATAATTCTGTTTCTGCTCATGGGAACCTTAGGAGAGAACTGTTTTAGACATTGCTTAGAAATATAGAAGTGTAGGTTAACTTCAACTCCTCCAATCCTGTATCTTACATATTCTATAGTCTTTAAATTCAATTTAAAGACCTTCGAAACATTTCTAGAATCCGTCCTTTCTCATCTTCATTGCCATTGGACTATTGTGGACGGTTCCTACCATTTCCCTGGCTCTTGTATCTCTGCCTCTTTCATGCATCCTCCAAAATGTTGCCAATCACACAAAAAAATTCCTACTTAAAACTTTTGGTGGCCTAAGGGACATAGCTCCAGCCATGACTATCAGAACCTGGCCCAGAGTTCCTATTCATTTCGTCTCTTGCCATTATTCCTACTCCAAGTGTAATCCCTTCTGCCCCAATACCTTCCTATTCTTCTCTTCAGCAAGTTCTAGCCAAAAACTCCTTAACTTCTCCGTGGAATCTCTGCAGGATACTCAAGATAAATGTGTGCTTTTTGCTTCCATTTTCCATGGTACGATGTTAACACCAATTATTTATTATGCTAATATAGTAGTTACATTCTGTATGATTGGATATGTCTGCTTCCCCAATAGATTATATGTGTTTGAGGGCAGACACACTGCTTTATTTATATTCACATTCCAGGCATCTTGTATAGTCCCTGTAACTTAATTCCTGCCAGATGAATATGTACTAAATTCATCTGCAGCCTATAGTCATGACAACTGAAATAAGAAAACGCAAACAAATAAAAGAAACACTAGGATGGACATCCCGACCTTCAGTCAGCCACAAGCATAAACACACACACTGTGCAAGTCTAGAAAAACAATACTCAAAGGTCAAAATATTTTTAAAAATTAAATTACCATGACTTGATTTTATCAACTAATACCTTTTTTTTTTTTTTTTTAAGAGACAGAATCTCACTTTGTTGCCCTTGGTAGAGGGCGGTGGCGACACAACTCACAGCAACCTCCAACTCTTGGGCTTAAGCAATTCTCTTGCCTCAGTCTCCCAAGTAGCTGGGACTACAGGTGCCCGCCACAATGCCCAGCTATGTTTTTAATTTTTTTTTTCATTTGCAGTTGTCTTTGTTGTTTAGCAGGCCCAGGTGAGCCTCAAACCT
>CAUYRH010121494.1:0-38135 GCA_963574655.1 Perodicticus potto | reverse complement strand
TTAAACAGGGGGCCAATTCACTGTCCCTCAGACTGTTGGAGGGCTGGACTACAGTTTAAAAAAGAAAACTATGAACAAATTCCTATGCACACTGCACATATCTTACTTTGAAGTAAAAAACAAAATGGGAACAAATACAATTCACACCAACACATGTGGCCCGCGGGCCGTAGTTTGAGGACCCCTGATCTACAGGCTAGGAAGTGGTGAACCACTCTTCCGGTAGGAGAATAATTATTCACTACGTACAGTTTAGTCCTTTCAATTTAAATTGGAGGGGACATATCAAAACACAAGGAGGAGCCACACTGCCATGATTTTAGACAGGATTGAGAACCTCACTCTGTCTACTGTTTTGCTGACTTTTCTTCTCCCTTTATTTCTAATTCTTTGGCCCCAGTCTCTCAGAAAAAACAAAACAAAACAATCTAATGTGGAGCCTTAGGGATCATTTGTTCTGCACATGCCCCTGTCTTCTCTTTCCCAGATATTTTAAATTACAGACAGGTGGCATCCCATACTTTGACCAGACTGTATTTGGATAAACCTCTTCAAAACTTCCAGGGGTCTTTCCTCTCCCCGGGTGCTGATCAGAAGAACATGTACACCTGGGGAAACCTGCATCTTTCCAGAAGCAGAGAGATTATAATCCCATTTGCTTTTCTGATAATTATGAAGCTCTGAGAGAATGGCTGAGACATTAGTGATAACTGGAGAGAGTTTTTACATGAACATTATGCATATTTTTAAGCTATGACAATATACAGGATGGACAGAAAGTCTGTGTGCAATTTAATATGTTAAACTATCTTAAATTACACAGAAAACTTATGTTCACCCTGTACTTACTGTGCGTTAAAAATTAATCTGATTTGGACATTTATGAGAGATTCTAGATACTAAATATACTCACACTTAATATCACATATTGGGGAGGAGGATCCAGATGTTATATGCTGAATTGTGGGGTTGAAAAACTTACAGTAAATATTCTGTTTTGCTCAATGGGTAATGAATTGGGAATCTGACTAGAGAATAATAATTTAATAATTTTTTCCCAACAAAAGTACAAAACTTAAGGTGAGAGGAAGGACTCCCCGAAGTTTTTGGTGAGGTGATTTGCACACAGCTCCCCTCCTGCTCCATCTTCCCAAAGGGGGAGATTTGCTCTTTTCAAACCATTTGTTCCCCTGGTTATGCCACTGGGGACACCAACTTAGCCCTCTCTCCTAAGAGTAAAGGCTAAACTAGAACATAGTGGAAAAGAAGGATTGACATTTTTGGATAGATGTTTGAAAATGGACA
Organism: Perodicticus potto; assembly: GCA_963574655.1. Lineage (NCBI taxonomy): Eukaryota > Metazoa > Chordata > Mammalia > Primates > Lorisidae > Perodicticus > Perodicticus potto. The sequence goes on along the minus strand of CAUYRH010121494.1, from coordinate 36,830 downwards.
ATTTTTGTTAACAAGGAAGATCAGACCCTTCCCTGGAAATGGAGGGCAGTCAGAGCAGCTTCCTCCATATATACCCTCTCAAGCTTCTCAAGGTAGACAGGACAGTGTGTCCGGTTCCCAAGGCTTTAACCAGGTGTAAAAGTTCTTTTTTTTTTTTGTTTTTTTTTGCAGTTTTTGGCCAGGGCCGGGTTTGAACCCGCCACCTCTGGTATATGGGGCCAGCGCCCTACTCACTGAGCCACAGGTGCCACCCTGTGTAAAAGTTCTTATTAGGCAAATTCTACTCTGGAAACTTAATATTTTAAACCTGAATCAATCAATCAATCAATCAATCAATCAATCAATAACGAAGAAAAGAAAAAGAAAGGAGAGTAAAATGCCCCTTAGTGATGTAAACTCAATAAAGAAAGGGATCAATTAGGTAGGAAGTTCAACAATCAACCCAGCCTTCGCATAAGGTCTTTAAATGGCCTTGGAGTTGTTTAAGTTGCAACTGCTGTGCTTTTCAAGAAATATGCAAATAAACAAATCCACCCTCCCAAAGGACGTTGTTCTTCAGCTCACTCTAATTGTTTATGTATTTCTGAAGCTTTTCCTGTTGCAGAGTCCTATCTAGTAAACAACTTAAGCCACTCTTAAGGCGAAGATCAAATTGCAAAATGAAAGGGACTTTTAACAAACTGTCTCATTGAGAGGCAGGGTCTATAGTAAACTACATGGGGAATAATCTCAGCTCTATCAGTTTGTGTTAATAAATAGACCCTCACAGGAAGTGCAAAATTGGATTGCCTTTTCCCACAAAAGCAGGTGGTAAACCATAGGATTTCCAAGGGGTATTCATTTATGGTGGAAAGTGGGAATGATTCTGGAGTGACCATAAGTTAAGAGTGGGGCAATGTTTGTGAGACCCCAAAAGGAGGCCAGTTGGGGACTGGTAAGGCAGGAAGGAAATGAAAGGGAGTTGAAAGAGCGCTTGGTTTCCTCAGCTGTTTGCAGAAGTTGGAACATATGGTGCCAGGATTTTTCAAAGATGATAAGGGATAGAAAGTAAAATTACCCCCACCCCCAAAGAATGCCTTCCCCCAAATAAAGATCTATCTTCAAGGCTGGAAACTTTTTTCCTTCCACAGGAAATGAGCTGAGCTCACTTAGAACCAACTCTCAGGGTTTAAGTGAAAATAACAAGATGATCGTGGAAGCAGCAAGAGGGAGTAAAGGTGTTTGTGCTAAAATAAAAAACCCTTCAAGACAGGGCCTGGAGTGGGAATATCCAAATGGGTTCTTCATATTTCAAGTTTTATAGACAGTCTTTTCCCTAAAGGATATACTTTCATTAGGTCATAAATGCAGGAACAGATGAGAGAAGGAAAGAGCTAGGGGTGTGTGTGTCGGGGGGACAGGTATGGTCACAGCAAGCTTTTGGGCCTGGATGTGGCAGTATGTGCCACCCACCTGCACAGCCCACCTGTGGGGGCAGAGGCCAGGGACAGCAAGTTCAGGCTACCCTCTGTGAAGCTTCCTACAGCTTCTGCTTTGCTCTCTTAATTCTTAGGTTTCCAGTAGTTATCACAAAAGCTCCTAACTGCCCAAGTCTAGGGTTCACTTACCTAAAGGCCTCAAGAGGTGAAGGCAGACGGTGAGGGTGGAGATGTGGGAGAGAGGTGATTTTTCAGGAGAGTTTGTTCAAAATTTAACTCCGATGGGCTTTCCACTTGGGATACCCTCTCTGTTGCCAGAGGTTCTGTTCCCCCTCTTTAGCTTATCTCTTTTATCTTTCAATAAACTCTATCCTTTAGCTAGTAAGAAAGAAAGAGAGGGAAGGAGAAAGGGAGAGAAAGGCAAAGAGAGGGAAAGAAAGAAAGAAAAAAAGGAAGGAAGAGAAGGAAAGAAAGAAGAAAGAAGGAAAAAAGGAAGGCTGAAAGAGGGAAGAAGAAAGGAAGGAAGGAAAATGTTAACTCAGAAAGCTGTTAGTTCAGGCCTTAGCACCTGAGCCTGGGCGAGGGGCGGGGGGGAAATGGAGTTATTCGGCAACTTGGAGAGGTTCACCACCTCCAGCATCCAGCGGTGCCCTCAGCGGTGAATGCTCTTCTTCAGAAAGGCGAGGCCTTCGCGGGTAGAGGCCGGTCCTTTCTCGCTAGCCACTGTTGACTTCTCTCTGCTCATTCTCCCAAGTGAGTTACGTTACCAGCCAGCACCCAGTAGGGTTTTAGCCATTAGCCGCCTCTGTGGCACCCCGCGAACGGGTAGCACTGATTCACGCTTGGAACTTGGACACAGTTTTAAAATTATTGCGAAACACTGCCTAGGTTTACTACTGTCTCTTTAGGCTAGATTAGCGACAGACACGCGTAGCCTGAAAGGCAGCGGAAATGACTCCATAACGACAGAGAAGAACTGAGCAGTAACTATTTTCCTCTTGTTTGATTCTGAAAGAAAGCATTGGTATCAAGGACAAACGAGGGGTATGTATTAAAAGGCAAGCGGGTCGCTGTCGTTGACACCCGGTTCCAGTTGTTCGTTTAAGGAAAACTACCTTTAATTGACGCGGTGCCTGCTCCATACGCCTCTCCGGCTGCCAGGGCAGGGACGCCCCGGGAGTATTTATTTCTAGGGCTGGAAACAAAACAACCAGCCCAGTCTACGGCATAAGAGAGCGCTCCAAGATGGACTGCCCGGGAAAGGCTTTTTGACCCCAGTGGAAATTAGTCATATTGACAGACGCCGGGGAAGGTAAATTACCCGGCGAGCTGACGCTACGCAGAAGCGCGCCGGGTTCCAGGCGGCCAGAGGCTCCCGGTTCTTTCCCTCCACATTACCACAAAGCTCAACTTTGGCTTCTCTGGGTTTGAGACCTCCACGTGGAGGTCCTGGAGAATCAGCGAGGGGTAGTAAGGTGCAAGAAAGGAAAAAGGGACAGAGGAAGCCAGAGACGTGGAGAGAAAGAACTGCTGTGCGTCCCGGCGCTGGAGAAACGGGCTAAGTGTGCAGGGGTGGAAGGGGAGGAGGAAGCAGGGCAGGAGAGGGCCACGCGGCTCCCGGTGCCCAGGCCGCCACTTGGGAGGTCTCAGCCCCCGCGCAGGCCTGGCCAAGCGTCCCCGCGGGAGGCTCTCGGCTCGGGCGGGGTCACAATTACACCTCGGCTGCAGGCAAAGACTTAAAAACCAAGTGGCCCGGACTGCAGTCTGGAAGCAGAGCCCTGCGGTCACCGGAGGGGGGCCGAGCCCGCGCACAGGAACCTTTTACAAGGCATGTGGGTACAAGAAAAAAACAAGTCAAAATAAACCACTTTCATCCAGCGTGGGCAGTGAAAATAAAAGCTGCCTTCTAGAGAGGTGAGCGGGAGTTTTGAAGTTCATTGTGCGTTCTGCTTTTCTAGAGAAGAGTTTTGCGCTTTTGTGGCATAACCAAGGGAGGTGGGGAATGGTGGGGAAAATGGCTAGATTTCTTCCCCACCCCCAGGGCTGTAATAAGGGGTTCACCAGTTACCCCCAAATCAGACTGTGTCCCACAAACCTGCCCAGGGTTTTTGCGTGAGCCAGTTGTTGTTAATACAAAGTAACGCCGAATGAATGGCCTTACCTCTTTTCTTTCCAGTAACCGATTCTGAGTAGGGGTCATTTTGAAAATATCCAAACTGTGGTAGTGGTTTGATCAGAGATTGGTCCAGACGGCCACAAGAGACACAGGTCAGGGCACTAAGAGAAGGCAAAATGAGCCAGGTGGCTGCAGTATGGGCCCCAGCCTGGCCCACCACCCCTGAGGTAGAAAGGCTAGAAGGTCCCCTCCAGGACAGGACCACCTCCTGGACCCTGGGCCTCAAGTCTGTCTGCGGTGTTCTGCTCTTTCTCCCCTAGAATCTCTTCTCTTGCCCTTGCCCTGAGAGGTGGGGGGAGGGTGGAAGAAGCTGCGCAGGCATTTTCAAGAATAAAAGGAAACACTCTACCTTTAAGTTAAAACAAAAGATAACCTTCTGTCTTTAGGATTTTCTTCTTCTGTTTTGCGCCCAGGGGAACAGGCCAAGTTCCATAGTTTAGCGGACTCTGGGGCAGGAATGGGTGGGGCCTAGAAATCCGCCTGGAATTCCAATCGGAGCCCCCTTCCTCTTGGCCCTCACCCCTCCCTCCCAGCCACTGCTGCTCCCCCCACAAGCCCCCGCAGGACTTGGCATCCGGGGTGCAAGACTGTGAGAGGAAAGGCCTCTGTCTCCAGAGCCTCTGGATGGGCAGGGGCCCTGGGAGCGTTTATTTAGGAAGTTACTTTAGCTTTAAAGAAAAGTTTAAAATGAATCCTAATGTTTCTGCCACACAAAATGTGTCCAAGAAGATGAGGCTCAGACTGGAAATCTCCAATTGGGCAGAAATCTGGTCTCCACGAGCCCAAGTCCAGCCTCCAGGCCTGGGCTGCCCCAGGCTCCCTCAGGCCTCCTCGTGGACGCTGGGGTTCACCTTCACCCGTTTTCCCAAACCCAGCAGCAACGCACCCCTACTTGGGCTCCGCTCTGCCTTTCAGAAGCGTCCGCCTGGCAGGACAGAACTCCACGGTAGAGGAGCGAAGAGCGGGTGGCAGCAGGGCCTGGGTGGGGACTCCCACCTTTGTGTCCACTCCACCCACCCGCTCAGCTTCTCCGCGTCTTTGCACTGAAGCGTGCGGCCCCTGCCTCTACCCGGGCCCACGCATCCCATCCGCGGAGCTCTACCCACCGGATTGCCTTTGGGGCCTCTCCGTGTGCTGTCACCATCGCTATCGCTGCGGCGCTGTGAGCCGGATGGACAGATCCCCGCAAGTGCACCGCATCTGTGCTCTTAGCAGCGGGATAGCCCTGCGGGGTCGAAGACGCTCAGACAAGGAGGAAGTGGGGGGAGGGGGAGGGAGAGAGAGAAACCCTGAAGTCCACCCTCGCACTGCACACCAGCATTGGGGTTGGACTTTGGCAGTTTCACACAAGAGACCCGGAGTATCTGGAGAAGGCTTTTGAAGACGTTTAGGAGGGAGGGTGAGTTTTCTGCTGAGAAACTCAATCTGCCATACAGTAGCGGCCCCATCTGGGATCTGTCACTGCTGACAGCACCGTAGGGCACAGTCTGCACTCCCCGAAATACCCTCCTTAATCAAAGGACGTCTGCGGCCTGAGCTCAGCTGACCGTGCCGGGAGCGGAGCGGCCGCTGCCCACCCCCACCCCCGCCCGCGCCCTCCTTCCGCGCGCGGCCACTGCCCCTCTCCCCGCACAGCAATTAAAAGCGGAAAAGAGACAGCGGCTGATGTCATTGCTCTCAGAAGATAATAAATGTAAAAGAGTCATCCTGTGAGAATCCTTGAAAATGACTTTAAGAAATAATTTCAGAGACAGTTATGGCTTTGCGTGATTACTGAGCCAGAATGTGGAAACCAGGTTTGCAAAGCAAGCACTTGGTCCAGACGCCTGCCTGCCACGTTAGCCCCAGTTGGAAGCCGCACACCCTTTTCTTCCTCCCCGAGGAATGGTTATGAAACTTAGGGTGCATTTTCAGGTTTTTTTCTTCAAACCCAAAAGCAACACATTTTCCTGTGTTTCCGCCTCATCCCAGAGACAAAAAATATCTGCTAAAGGCGATGACAATAACAAGCCACTTTAAAGGCGACTGTGGTTGGTGTCAGTGGACAATGATTTCCTTCTTTTTACAAAGGAGGGATTTACTGCCAACTCCATTTAGGATTGTCTTTCTTTTTCTCTCTCCCTCCCTCTCTTTCTTTTCTTTTCTTTTCTATTTCCTTCCTTCCTTCCTTTCTTTTTCTTTCTTTCTTTTCTTTCTGTCCCTCTTCTCTAGGCAAAGTACTTAATGAAGGTTCAACATTCCCTGAACCCCTAAGTGCATGGTCTTAGCTGGTGGGAGCATCATGAAACTTGCTTCTGCAGAAGAATCTGAAGGTTTCCCTCTTTAGTTCTTGGTCATCAATGGACTGAAAGATAATTTGGTGCTACAACAAGGAATCGTATTTTCAGACACCCCATCATGGTCATATGGAAGCATCCTTTGTCTGGCTCTGTTTGTTCTTGATAAGTTGTGCATTAAAAATACTATTTGAAAAAAATCAGTTAAAAATACTATTTGAGAAAACAATTGGTTTGTTTTTTGGGGGGAGGGGATTGTCAAATACCCTCTGATGCTTTACCTGCAACGCTTTGTGACCTGAAAGCCTACTTCCCTCTGGGACTCTCTGGGCCTGTGGCCATTTTGATGGATCACATTTAATTCAAGGAGAAGTTCACTTATACTTTGAGCAGGAAAGTATTATAGACAAAGGTGATGTGGATTGTTGTTGTTGTTGTTTGTTGTCAAGTGGTTGGAGTGATTCGGAAAACCAGTTATTTGTCTGAGTGGACTCCACCATTAAGGCAGATCATGGAGAATTCAGTTACCTGCACCCTGGAGAACTGTACTTTGTACAGACATTTTTTATTCCTCTGCCCTGTAGAAGCTGGGTAGGCCAGGGTCCTCCACTCATTAAGGACACAATTGCTAAAGTGCTTCAGTCCCTGTAAGTGGTCCCAACCTGAGGACCAATTCCTTCATTCTTCATTGAAGGGGGGCCCCAAGCTTCCAATGTGACATTTCCTTGACTTAGATATTTCTTTTTCATTCTAGATTACATAAAGACATTTTGGGTTTGGTTTGTAGGGTTGCACCAAAGAATTGAGTTGGAATGAACTTTTGGGATTTTTTCTCTTCACTGCATTCTCTGTTTATTTTTTGTTTACTCTTCATTTCCAAAATAGATCTTCCTGTCACTCCACTCACAGCACGGGCTGCTGCTTTTCTACCTAATTAAATTCTTGGTAGCCTCTGATTGAACACTCAGTTCAATCAATTGTAACCAATGCAGAAACAAAGACCATCTTTGGGTTTGCTCTGAATCCTTGGGCTCCCCAATTAAATCGAGTTGCAGGACTGATCTAGGATATGGACAATTCTCTCCCTGTACAGATTTTAAATAATAGAGGCCTCTCCCGACTCCTCTCCCATCAGTGATAAAGCTGCCTTTATTTGCAGCCCCCACTACTCACCTGGGTGACCCTCAGACAGTGGTTCTGGAACCCTGGGGGGAGGGTGTTGAAATTTGCAGGCTGCAGTCTGCCTAGCTCCTCACCTGCTGAATCAGATTTTTTTTGAAAGTGGGGGTGAAATAGGGGCTGAATTTTTAATTTTGTTCAGTTCTTGGGGAGTGGGAAATTCAGATGTTGGGCTCATACCAGCATCCCTTATGTCAAGAGAGAGTAGGCCAGCCTGCAGGGCGCCAGGGTCAGAGGTCTGGGGAGTCCATCTGCCCTCCACGAATTTCACAAATACACGTAGGTTCTGTTTTGAACTCGGGGACTTAGTGGGGGACAAAGCCTTCACCAATCATCCTGGCCCTTACCAGATATTGGTGTTTGTGCCAAGGACAACTTCCCGGGGTGGGGGTGCGGGGCTGAAGAGGGTCCAGCGCCTGGGTTTACTAGCAGGTGCAAAGGGAGGTATCCAGAGAGACACTGCGGGTCGCCCTGCCAGGCAGGAACTCCCTCGATTTTGGCCTGAGGGGGACTTTCCGGTGGCAGTGAGGGGCGGGTGGCGCTAACAGCTGCCCTGAGAGCGAGTCCCACAGCTCCTCCCCAACCCATGTCCTGGACTTGCACTGTCACCAACGGCTGTGGCCGCAGCTGTTGGATAGGAGAGCGGTGTCTCGGGCGTGCGGGGATAGCAAAAGCGCTGCGGCCAATCAGGCGGGGACGTGGGAGGCTTTTCCAGGCACAAGTTGGAATGCAGAGTGGGGAGGGTGCAGTGGAAACGTTAACCGGCTCCTCCTCGCCGCAAACAAGGAACACAAAACAGTCTTCTGAGCTAAAAATACAGATTTATAAAGTCCCCACGCGCAGGCGGGCGGCGCGTCCCGGCTGCCGGCCTGGCCCGGGGAGGACTTGGCCGCGCTGCCGCCCGATTACACCCAGCGCGGCCGGGGTGGCTCCGAGCCGTCTGCCCTGACGTCAGCGAGGCCCGGGCCCAGCCGCGGCGAGATAGGCCAGCACCGCCGGCGCGGGCGCGCCACTAATCACTCCCAGATGTCCCTAATAGCGGAGATAAAGACGGACAGAGCCGGCCGGGAATAAATTTGTAATCAGGGCTCTACCATCTGATCATCAAAAGCGGCCCGAACGCCGGGAGAATTTGCAGGGAATGTGTGAGTGGGGGCGGGGGGCGGTAGCGTGTTTGGGGGAGTGGTAGCGGGTGAGCCTGGCGATGGGAGAGAACTGGGACAGGAGTCTGTAACTTCTGTGCGCCTGTGAGTCGCGGACCCAGGGTGCCGAACCCGGTTAGCCAGACAGGCCAGGCCGAAGGGGTCGATCAGACTGAGCGCAGCTGCTTGCGCCCGCCGGGGGCTAAAGCTGTGCACTTCCGACTGTCCGGCCCCGGAAACACGGGATGGGCTTCCTCTCCCAGATCGCCCCCTCCCCCCTTTCTCAAGCAGTTAAAAAATATGTTGTCCTCCTCCCCTAGCCCACCTCCTCTCTCCCTGGTACACACAGGCCCCACACTGCGGAGCGTGCAGCCTGGGCCCAGGGCTGGGTAGTGGAGGCTCCTGGGATTTTTCTCTCCAAGGGACCCACGGCCTCTCAGCAGCCCGGATTCCTGCGTCCGGGAGACCTTCTGCCGCCCCCTCCTCGCCCCAGAGATCTTGACAGCAGGAACTGGCCTCTTCGGAGAGAATGTCAGGCAGTGTCCAAGCCCGGAACCAGGGCTCTACCGCGCCCTCGCCACACACCTCTGTCCAAGCCATCTCTGCTTGGCACTCTGCCGACAGTTCCTCTGCCGAATCCCAGAGCCGTGGTGGGACTCCCAGCGGGGAGAACCCAAGGCGGCCATGGGGAGAGAAGCTCCAGCCGCCCAAGCAGCGTGTGGTTAGTTTCAGGAATAGGTTTCCCGCGCTTTGCAGTCCCGCAGGGCAAACGCAAGCTGGGCTTTCGTGGCATCCGTGGTCACATTTACTGTCCCCTGCCTGCACACCCAGGCCCTTGCAACTGGACCAGCTTCTCTCTCCGCGGCCGCCGCAGTCTCTCGGAACTAGCCCTCAGGTCTCCTGCTGCTGCCGGTGGGTTTACCTTAGAGCACATTCCCATCTCTTGCACCCCTTCCTTCCAGCTCTGCCCTCTCCTTCATAATCACAGCCGAGGTGGGAGACTCCTTCTGTCCTAGCCACCTAGCCAGCGCTGAGAAGGCAGCTGCCAGCAGTGTCAGGGAGGTGCTGGCAATCCATGTAAGGGGAGGAGATCATTGAGCACACTGGCCCTTCCACAGAGTTGGGGGGGCTGCCCTACCTGACACCCCGATGTGGCAACCAGGCCTCCTGGTCTCCACACACCTGAGTAGGGCAGCTAGCTCAGAGATCCACCTTTCCTAGATGCCCAAGCCCGCTGGCTAAGCCACCTGAAGACTGGAGCTTCCCACTGAGTCCCCCACTCCCACCCCATACCCTAGGTGGCACCTGGATTTAGCAGGCAAGCAGGACCCCAAATGATCTTGGTGTCTCCCCGTGAAAAAAGCCCTTAAGGCTGCTGTCACTGCCCCAGGGAGGAGTGAAAATCCTGGAAAATTGTAGGTGGGATCAGGATCCCCACTCTACAATGTCCCAAATTCTTTGCCAACCTCAGAATAGTTCTGCAGACAGACAGACAGACAGACACTCTCTCTCTCTCTCTCTCTCTCTCTCTCTCTCTCACACACACACACACACACATACACAGCAAGGGGCTGAGCCCTTGCCCCACCGTGCTCCAGGGTTATCAGGATCCTGGCTGCCTGGCGGTCTGGGGCCGAGCCCTGACAGCCAGATGTACCATCAATTTACCTTCGGCCGCTCCAGCTTCCCATTTAGCTTTTAACGTCAAATCCTACATTTTTGTCGGCTCCGGCCTGTCTAGAACGCTTGTGATTTCCCTGCAGGAGTGATTGCTCTTAACAAAATGGCAGCAACCACATTATCCCAGCAATTAAAACAGGCCTTTTAGCTGGTCCGAAAGCAGAATCTTTTTTTTTTTTTTTTAAGCAAAGAAGGGGAATTAAAAGAGAAAGAAGCCTGCAGGGGAGGAAAGCAGGGAAGCCCAGGAAGAAATGTCTGCTCAGTGAGGCCCTCACTTTGGTCAGACTTGGCAACCCAGAGCACGGAGATGTCGGGGGCTGAGATCCTTGGATGGTTGGGATTCTGAGTGACTGGGGTGACTTGAAAAGTCGGCCAACTGGGGTGTGCATCCCGTTAGGAGGATGGACATTGCGCTGGTGGGGGTGTCCCATCTGCTGCATGTCTGGCCGGTTGGGGTCTGGTGGTGGGTTGACATGGCCAGACCGATGGCGCGTTAGGCCTGGTGCCTGCTGCAGACCACCAGTAAGAGCACGACGACGGGAGGCCCGCAGCGCCCGGCGGGGCCAAACAAAGAGGGTAGATTTGGGGAGTGCGAGTTTAAAAAAGCACGTGTGTTAGGAGGCTGCTTTCAGTCATGATGCACCAGGGTTTTTTTGGTTTCCCCATTGGTGGTATTTCATCAACCAGAAAAAGTGCTAAAACCAGCAACCCCGAGTTAAGGCCCAGATGGCTAGGACCCAAAGCAGCACCGGCTTCCGTGCATGGTGAAAAGAGCCTGCGTCTGGTTCCTTGGTTCCTCTTTTAAAAACCTCGCCGCCTCCACCACCATTTACTGCGAAGCTTTGGTAGACGCCTTCCTTCCACCTCTAGGACCTGAAGAGTTTCTCTTGAGTACAGCAAAATAAAGATGCAGAAGGCAGCTGTAGGCCAGAGACAGAGGGGAGGGAGCCACGCGGTCAAACCCACAGGGAGTGAGAAAACAACAGAAAATCAGGGCGCGCCTCCCCCCAGGCCCCAGTGCTATAAACAAAGGCAAGTGTCTGTAAACTCAGCCCTGAGTCCAGCGCCCGCTGACCCTAGGGGAGAAAGTTCAGATCGCTTTGCCCGAGTTGTTCTAACCCCTCACCCTCCCGTTGTCAGCCGCCGACCGAAGTCCGCGGAGCCCCTACCTCGTGTCCCCCGGCCCTTGTGGATTCGCCCACGCCTGGCCGGACCCGCACAATGCAGGAGGCCGGGGCTTAGTGGGCACCGCCAGGCCCGCGCACCCTGGGGATAGGGCAGGAGTGTTTGTGCCTGCAGCCCGGGATTGATGACGGGTTGCAAAATGGAAACCCTCAAGGCAGGTTTCTCCAACACCAGATTTATTTACGCGGAGTTGCACGTAACAAACCTCTTTTTAATACGTTTCACCTTTCTCCCCCACCCCCATCCCCAAAGCCTCCTCTCCAGTTCCAGCCTGCACACCCAGGCCCTTGGCGTTTCTCTGATTTCTATAGAGGATGGATATTCAAGCTCCAACCAAACGCTCAGGCGAAAGAGGCGAGGAGGCCTTGGGTACTTGGTACTGGGCTGAGCTGGGAACTCCAGCAGACCAAACACCCCGATGGGGAGAAGTCCCCCAGAGGCTGGTGACTTGGGGCATCGCTGGCTCGGCTGGGCTGCGCCAAAGACTTCAGACACGGCACAGTCCATATTGGGTTCCCCACAACTCCTTGTAAATCTAACCCACCCCTCGCCCCCCTTTAAATCCGTGGTCTTGTTCGCGATTTCTTACTTGATGTAAAATTCCTTGTTACCTAATCAGGGACTCCCCCCACCAAAGCCGCTCGCTCCCCTACCCAGCCTGCTTAGATAAGAATCCCCCTGTCTAGATTCCAGGCGAAATCTCCTCGCTTTCTCCCCCCGCTTTTTTGTTTCCTGGATGAAAGCCCTGTATTTTGAATCAAACACCCCAGACTAGTTCCAGAGCCTGGGGTCCTCGGTCACAGCCCCTCCACAGAGATGCACTCCTCAAACAAAACGGAAGCCCCCACCGGAAGGCAACTGGTGAACCTCAGGAAAACTCTCTGAGTTGGAGGTTCTCCTGTCCAGAACCTCTCCGCATTCTCGGAACTGGGGAAGGGGGACAGAGAAATGGCTCGGACAGCGCTCAGGCCTCTTAGCAGGACCTTCTCAAGGGACACTTAGTTTTAAGAGCGCTTCCTGGCCCTATGGGGACCACAGGTCACCTTGACGGGTCGCAACCACGGACTCTTTAAAATAAAGTTAGAGGCATTCACGATAATTTAGTTTACTTCTGGAAATTTTTAAATATTATGAAAACAAGTAGAACAGGTTTGTTTTCAAAACTTTTTGAGGTATTGACCATTAAAAGATTAGGATTTTGTAAAAAAAAAAAAAAAAAAAAAAAAAACAACACCACAGTGGTTTATTGAATACTTACAACGTTTACACCTTCAATATTAATTAATTCCATTTAGTTTTAGAGGACAGGAGTGCACAAAACAAGTAGCTGTTGGACACATCTTCGAACAGGGAAGGCCCACAGATGAAACGGCAGCACTGGATACCGACCCCAACAGAAATGTTAGCGGCCCCGCTTTCTGCTTTGAAATAAAACTTTATAATCCCCAGAAATATTTATACCCCAAGGCCGTGTGTTAAAGATACACTTCACAAACGCGCTAGTGTCCGCTGTCTTTATCCGGAAAGGGCTGGGGGGAGTGGGAAGGGGACAACGCTGGTGTCTACACAGCCAGGAGGGACCATTCACACAGAGAAGCAACAAGTCGATGCGGTCCCTTACCGCGCAGGACAGTCCTCTTCTCATTAAAATATGGAATGCTTTTCTTCAAATATCCATTTTTGGAGGGGGAATTGGGGAGCGCTGCCTCAAAGGGGGGTCAAAGAGGGGGGGAGGAAATTGCACATAAATAAACAGGATGGTTCCAAAAGCCAAGGAGTCCGCAGAGCGCAGGAGCGAGGGGGGCTGGCCGCAGTCCTGCCTCTGCGTCCGGCGCCTCAGCGGCCTGGGCTCCCTCGCGTTCTACTCCGCCACCACCGCCTCTTCCTCCTCACTGCTTGAGCTCCAGGGCCCAGACGTGCTGCGGCCAGCCCGTCCGCCCTTTGGTTTTCTTGTCGCTGCTGCTCACTGTGCTTTTCAAGATTTCGTTCTGGGCAGAGGGGAGGTAAGGGCGAGAAAAGCGGGAAGAGATATTCAAAGAGGATATGTGGTACCTCGTCCCATGCCACCCTGGCGCTTCCCGGACCAGAGGAGACGCTGAGCGAGGGAGGAAAGGAAAGGGAGGAGGATGGTCTCAGGTCTCAGCCCTTGCACCCCAGCACGCAGCACCCCTCCACCCTTGCACAAAAGCTACGAAGTCTGCGCTGCCCCAGCTACACCAAGGCCTCCACGCAGCCAAGCGCTCCTCCACAGTCCACAGCTTTATAAACAACTGCCTCGTTTTCCAGTCGTTTCTGGAGGAGCTGGGAGCCTTTTCGCTGACTCCAGATGTGGGGGCCGTAGAGAGGGGGTCGGCGCTAAGTCTGGGTTCCCTGTTTTCAGTAGCAATCCCAGATCCGCATCTAGGAAAAATGGGGTGAAGGCCCCGAACTCCCAGCTGAGCTTGGAGGCCTGGGCCTCTCCTTCAAGGCCTCTGAAATCTCTGGTTATGCGGGAGGTCATTCAGTTATGCGACAACCAAAGGGCCCCAAGGAAGAAAAACTGGACAATTATTTTCTAGGCCTTCGTGGCAATAACTCGGGTCTGAACACCACAGCCCTACGGACACTTGGGAGGAACCCGGGAAGGACAAATTTCGTGTTTTTGCTAATAACAGTGACCATAGTCGAATTTTTTTGTCTTAAAACGCTCATTTTGTCTTGAATGCTCTTTCAGAGCTCCAATACCCATGGAGTCTACTCATCTGGGAAATGGCATTTTTAACGTCAACCTCCAGAGAAATTGGAACTGCGTTAAAAGCAGTTAAAAGCACTAAATTTATGTTTACCTTACATCTTCCTGGCATAGGATGGAGAACAGCCACAAAACTCTCTTAGGGCTCAGAATCAGTGGGAGCCTCCCTCCGGGGGAGGAGGGGATGCGATGTTTAGCAGAAATCATCCGAGCCCAGAGCTTCTGGGCGACTGGTTTTAGAAATACGTGAAAGCAGAGTGGGATTGGAGGCCAAGACGCGGCTCTAAAGGACCCAGGATGCGGGATGCCCCGGCGCTGCCGAGCGTCTGGGGACAGCGATCACTCTCAGGGAAGATCACCAGTGACCCTCTCAACTCCGGCCTGCGGTCGCTCTCCCCCACCTCTCCGCTTCTTTAGGAAAGCATCCCTACCTACTACAACCCAGTGCAAACAACTTGGCGCGCGTACGCAGCCAAAGAATGCTGGTTGCTGTCTTTTTCTCAGCCCAGCTGGAAAGAGCCCCCGAGCGCTGGAGCCCTGCAGCCCGCACTCCCGCCGCCCGCCGCCCCGGCTACTGACCAGCTCCTTCTTCCTCTTCTCCTCCTTCACGTCGGTCTTCTTGATCTCAGCTTTGAAGGCCTCCGCCTCGCCGTTCTGGTCGTCCTTGGCCAGCAGGTCCATGAGGTAGGCGATGTAGCTGGTGGCCAGGCGCAGGGTCTTGATCTTGGAGAGCTTGGTGTCGGCGGGCACGTTGGGGATACACTCGCGCAGCTCGGCGAAGGCGCTGTTGATGCTCTGAGTCCTGCGCCGCTCCTTGCGGTTGGCGGTGCCCCGGCGCTTCACTGGCCGCGGTCCCCCCAGGCCCGGAGGCCCGGCGCCCGGCGGCACCCCCCCATAATGGGAGGGGTCCAGGCCTGCTGCGCCACTGGCATACTCCGGACTGTAGGACAGGGCCATGCTGTAGTCGGGGGGCGACATCTCGGGGTGGCCGATGAGCCAGCCGTGGAAGTAGGGGTTCTCCTCGTGGCCGCAGCGACTGGCTGCGGCGGCGGCGGCAGCTGCGGCGGCGGCGGCGAAGGGGTAGCCCTCATGGTGCACCACCGGGTGGTGGGGGAAGCCCCCAACTAGACTCATCTCGCCCTCCGCACTCCTCCACGCGCCCCAGCGCGCGTGCAGCCCCGCCGCGCCCTCGGCTGGGGCCCCCGCTCCGGCGCCCGGCGGCCTCCCCCAGCGCCCGCCCCCCAATCCCCGGGCGCTCGGGCGGGCCGGGCAGCCGCACAGGGGGCCGCTGCAGCCCGGGCCCCGCGCCTGGCCGGCAGGGCCGGGCTCAGCAGCGCCCCGGCCGCCGGCTCCCCATGGGGCGCGGCGAGCTGGTCCCGGCACCGTGCGCCCCTGGCCGCCGCCGCCGCCGCCTCCCTCGCCTGCTAGCGCCTGGCTTCAACGCCGGCGCTCCGGCTCCTGCTTCCCCGGCTGCTGCGGCGCGGAGGCGGGATCCTTTCGTGCTCATGCAAAGGCTCCCGGGCTCCCGCGGGGCCGCGTCGCGGGCTCTTGGGCCTCCACGCCCGGCCGCGGCGCTGGCGCCGACCGGCAATCCAGGGTCGAGTCTGAGCCGCGGCTGGAGGAGCCCGCCAGGCTCAGCGGGGAGGCGGCGGAGTCGACTGCTCTCGGCTGGGCCACCTCGCCGGTGCGACCCTCCCCTTCCCGCCTCTTCGTCCCCTCCCCCACCTGCCCGATCAGGGTTCGTGGGCGCTTATTGTTTTAATGAAATGTTGCTTGTTGCTTTTTGGGTCCTTGAATGTGACTTTAGCTGCGAGTAACGTGTCCTCGCTCCGCTCGCCGGCTCTCTCGGAGGTTTTTCAGAGAGGTCTCAGCGCATCCATTTTCTCAGATCCTCTCCTTCGAGGCAAGGATCTGGGGCTCTGAGTGAGCCTTGGCGCTCAGAGGCGGCGGCTGGGGCTCTCGGAGGGGTCTGCGCGGTGGCCTAGGACGCTCCCGGGTGGAGGCGGCGGTTCTCCTGGGCTGGATGACGTGTGGGGAGCCAGCGGATTTTCCCAGCAAGGTCTCCATGTACAGCTAACATCTTTAGGGACGCTCGGGTTAATATATGTCGTCAGAGGCTCCCCACGCCAATCCCGGGGCGGCGGGGGCGGCGCCTCGCGCTCTCGGCAATAAAACTTTTTGATGTCCCTGTTGCTAATTGGCGAGGTCCCCTCCCAGGATTGGCTGCCTGTTCCTAACCAGAAGATAATTAAAACTGGGGAAGGCGGGGTGGAGGGGGGGGGGGTTGGGGGGAAGCAGGGTTAAAAAAACTTTTTATCAGCCAGAGGTTAATGCAAGTGTTTAACAGATGTTTCACTATTAAAATATTTCCCCCCAAGGCTCAAATATTGAAGAGTCTTCAACCAGGTACAGTATCATTCTGCTTTCTTTTCTGGTTAAAAAAAAAAAAATAACACAGATAATGCTTTCCGGAGTGTTTTGTAGGTAGCCTAGGCAAGAAAATAGGTGCCCTCGTGCAGTTTGGGGCTGGGGGTGGCGGGGAGCGGGGCCAGGACAGGGCGCGGCTGTGACCTGTCCACCGGCTTTCTAACGCGCCATCTCGGGGGCGATTTCCTTCCTCTCTGAGTTACTCGAATCCGCGCCATTTGCGGGGTGGTGCTCAGGTTATTGCGGCAACGTTTGCGGATCTTTGTTGAGCAGTCCTCTGCCCCCCGGGGGCAAACAGTCTCCTCGGGCCCCCGGTGTAAATGCTCTTATTTCTACATCCTCAGAGACACCGGCGATTTCCAAGTGGAGGCGTCTGATTGCCCGAATCCGTGGTGTGGCCGGCATCGGTGCACCCCTGATTTCACTGGCCTGTTTGGTAAGTAACTGAATATTTTTTACAGCGTGTTCAGAGCTTATTTTGCCGTTTTTATGAACAAACATATAAATATATCTCCGCATTCCTGCCTCCCCCATAAAAGCGGGCATCTGTGGAAGGCAGGTTTAGTTATCGGAGGGGAACCATTAAACTCCGGTTTAAGAGGCAGGCCGGGAGGACGGCTCGTGGATGTTTAGACTGCCGTCCTCGGTGATCTTGAACGCATTATACCGGAAAATGGATCTGCGCTCGTGAGTCATCCGGCCGCGGGGCACCAAAGTCCTGAGAGGGCTGCAGGCGGCGCGGTGCTGGGGGTCAAGGGCAGGACCTGAAACAGCCTGCAGTGGGGAAGGAGGCTGACGCGGCCGTGCAGCTCCCGCCAGGCGCAGCTCGGTGTAGGAAGGGGTGTCCACCCGCTGTAAATGACAGGGAGGGGGTTGGGGGTCGAGTGTGCACAAGCCAGCCCTACCCTGGGGTCCCGCTGGGCCTGGACAGAGTGGCCCAAAAGAAACCAACGACTCCACCTTGGGCGTTGGTCTTTGGAGGCCAGGCCCCAGGCCCTAACAGAGGCCTCCCTCAAAGACTCCACGCAGGAACAGTCCTTGCCTCGCCAGATCGATCGCCTAGGACCTGCTGTCAGCGTGCAAGGAGGGCGCCGCCCCGGGACTGCCGGTGACTCAGGCCTGGCCCTGTCAGCCGCTAACCGGGTACCCGGGCAGCTGACTGAGGGATAGGTTTTAGGTTGGCCGCAGCTGGGCAGTAGGACAGAGGGAGGCGAAAGTCCAGGCTGGGAGTAGCTGCAAGACCCTGTCCTCTCAGTCAGGGGTTAATATATTCCCTGGATGGCCCGGCAGAGAGTCCTGAGGCAGTGACCCAGAGCGGGGCGTCGCTGGAACCAGCTTTGTGGGTGAGCACCCAGAACTTGCTTTTGGGCTCCCACAGCTCCAAATCCCCAGCCGGCGGGTCTGTAGTTCTGAGGACTAGGAGAGTTGTTTTTATTTTTTAAAGGCCTGGTTCTCGAAGGACAGAATGCAGGAATAATGCTTGGGTTTGTGTTTACTCAGACAGAGAGGAACCCTGAATGTGTAAATACTGGTAGTTCAATCCTCTTGAAATTTGATGCATTAAAAAAAAAAAAAACCTGTTTATGAAAAGACATTTAGGGCTGGGGGGGGCAGGTAGGCCAAGTTAGATGGTTGAACTTGGGGGCTGGGAAAAGATAAAAATTCAGGGAAAGAAGATGGTTGGCTGTTTTCAGATCCAGAGGGAGTTTTGGGGGAATCCAGAGGGACTTTTTGAGGGATAAAGAAGAAAGAGCAGGCTACTGGGTGTCCAGTGGGGTGCTCTGTCCCCTCCAGGCAGAAGTCTTCAGTTTTGAAGACTTCAGAATTTGCCACTGTCAGCTTTTCTCAGACTCTTTGAATCAAAACAGAAAATGAGTACATTGCTTCATGGCCCCAGACAGCATCCCAAGTAACGAAAGAAATGGGGAACTTGGGACAGAAAAAAAAATTATAAGAGATGCCAGTCTGAATACCAGCCCTCACTGTCAGCACCATTATCAGACAATTACTATCTTCTGGGTGGGAGGTAAGACTTCAAGAAGTGCAGAACCTCAATCCCAGAGACCACAGCCTTAGGGAGGTGGCCTGCAGGCAGCTTGAAGAGAGGGAACGAATGGGTGGACTTTAGTGATGTCCCCTACTGTAGTGACTGGCTCAGGGAGCTGACTTTGACTGGCTGGGCTCTGCCCTGAATGAACAATCAGACGCATCTTTGTTTTGTTTTTAGCATCCCTGGACACATTTTGCTCCAGGCTTCCCAGGATGCTAGGTTAGCTGACCTGCTCCTTTGGAAAGCTGTGGGCAAAGATGCCCCAAATTTAGGTGGCCTGTGCATCTTGGGCTAGGGGGTGATAAGGGGAAATGAGAGAAGAAAGATAGAGAGGTGCATTCCCCACCTAGATGTCAGACTGGGGACCCCAGGCCTGGTCTGATGCACATGTTTGGAGTGGCCCAGAGAAGCACCATGATGCTCCCTGGGGGTCTGTGGGAATCATCCCAGGGAGAGGTTCTTTCTGCCTCTCCCGTAAAGCCTGAGCTAAAATCAGCCTTACTCAGGTCGGAGACTGTGTCCCTGGGAAGCACCCTAGGTTTAGGAGGATGTGGTTCTGTGTCAGAGGTCTGTGAAATAGACAGAACCAGATCCAAACATTCATCTTGTACCTATGTCTCTTCCCTTCTTGCTCCTTTCCCGTAAGAAGATTCCAAGGGAGAGGCCACGCACTCCCTCACAAACACTTTGGTCTTCTGAGATATCACTGTTACAATCAATCTGATTTAAACTATAATTTAAAAAACCCATTTTAGTCCACTTTGGGGGAAAATGTGGATTTTTTAGGGGTGTTCATGATTTCAAAAGCAAGGGCAATTTGTATCTTGTATTGTGCTCCTGAGAACTCAGAATAAACTGGGACCCACAAAGAGCTAGGCCAGAGAGTTGTAAACACACACTTCGCATTTATGGGGGTGTGGCTGGATTCCCTTCATAGTCTTTCAAATCTTGTTTTGCCTTGTTTTACTAACCAACATGACTCTGAGCATTCCACTAAATTGCTATAATGTTCTTATATGAGATAAATTCCACAAGATGCTAAAACCCCCTGAAGATGATCAAACCTGGAAGGTGACAGAAAAGAAAATATTTCCTGGAAGGTGTAACATCAGCCCCACATGCTGCAGGGACAGTGCTTCTTGCCACAACCCTAACCCTGCCTAACCCTTCATTCCTTTCTGCACTAGGGTGGGACAGAGTCATTTTTAGTCCCAGAATATTTAGGACACCCAGAGCAAGGGATACTCTTTTAGTTGAGGCAAGAGTCTCCCTCTAAAAGTCCCTCTCTTTCTTGTTTTCCTTTTGTCAATAGACACGGCAAGTGACAGTGGCTCCAGAAAAGGGGTGCCTCTCCCAGGGTTGCTTAGAATCTATAAGGAGAATGGAATTCAATTGAACTTTTAAATGTCTATTTCAAAAAGGAAGAATAAGAAAAACTGCTTTCGACTTTATGAGGTTTCATTTCTTCTGAGAAGTTGCTTTTGGGGTCTTGGGCTGGGGCTGGGATATTTGGGGAGTGGACCCTCTCCCCTCTTCCCCAAGCAGAGCAGATCTAAGGACATGGGAGGAGGGGGGCCAGCTGAATGATGGCCGGGCAGGGGCTGATTGTTTATAAACCAGTTAGCTGAGTTCTGATCAGAAAACAGTTAAGTCAGTGGAGATTTAAAATCATGACTTACTTGGTGCTGTGTATTCTCTCCCTCCTCCTTCTGTTCTTGTCCCTCTCATAATTTGCCCTCCAACAGTGTTTAAATTTACTAGATTCTTTTCCCTGTCACTCAACCTGAGACTGGTATAGAAGAATGAGACACTGCTTCGTAAGAAAAATCTCAAGATCCAATCTTATGGTCAGTAGAACTTACATTTTCTCCACATAATCAATAACTAGATCTTCATTGTAACTAGGAGATACGTTGCTGCTCTGTTTATTGATAAGGGAGAATTGGATATTTTGCCAGGTTTCCAAATCTATCTGTAAAGCTGAAATACTTATTCAGACAATAAGGGAACATAAGCTAATCTGTGAAAGGCCTCACATGAGGTGTATATACATGGGTGGTATTATTAATGTACTTATACAAATCCTAAGAGGTCCAGTAAATTGATCTTTGCTAATCTTTGTTACCTTATAGTAATATGGAGTTTAGAACAAAACTGATGTAAGAAAATATATCCTGCATCATTTATGTTAAATAGTCATTGTTTACAGCAAATTATATACACACTAGCAATATTTTCTTTCAAGCTGGGGGAAATTGATCTTTCAACATTCAAATGAGGAAATGAGTATGAGTTTGCATCATGTCTTATAGAAATAGTAGGTAGTAAGCAGTGAACTTGAACTAGCCTGCTGTGTAGTCTGGAATTCAGAATAAAATCAGAATACAGTTAGAAATTTAAAATGTTGGGCTTTGGAGAAACCATTTATGTGGCAGCAAGATGTGCTTGTGACTTGAAACCCTGGCATGGTCCTGTGTAGCTGGGACTGCAGTACTGCTCAGAGTCCTGGAAAGTTCTGTAGCTTCCTTTGCAAATTCACATAGATGGATTTAGCTCTGACAGTTTCTTCCAAATCTTTTCTACATTCTTCTGAGGTTATAGACAAGGGACTTGAATCAGGATGGTTAGGTTTCAGGTTAACAAAAAGAAACACTTTTATTGTCAATATTAATGGCAAACCTCGATTTTTACAAGGCTCCAGTTTAGCAGTACGAGCAGATCAAAAGCAGCTTGGCTTGATTTCTCAATATTCTCTGGAGCTTAGACAATTAACTGCAATTTTGCTTCTAACGAAACAACAACAAAACGTTAGTTACAGAAATGTTAAAGGGAGTCTTTGGGCAGAGATTTTTACCTGTCGATAACATGTTAGAATTGCATACATTTATCTACTGAATTGAACTTGAATTTTGAAGGAAAACTTAAGAAAATGTTACATGAGCGATGGCATGAGGCGGTTTCGGTGTGTGCATTCCCCTCCTGCCTTACTGGTTGGGTAAGGATCCCCAGACTGAGGTCTCTCTGGTAATTTGGGTACACCGAGTCTCCAGTTAATGATAGATAATCAGCCTTTGGGTCATTCGGTCATTCTCTTATTACAACCCCCTCCTGCTCTCTCTGATCTCCTTTCAAACTAAATTTCACACAAACAAATAAAGCAAGACAGGGACAAGTTCTTAAAAAAAAAAAGGAGGGAGAAATATTAGAAACTCCTGATACAGAACTCTAAACAAGGAAAGGCAAGCTAAAAGAGGATAGGAAAGAACATCTTATCAAAACGAACATGGTGTGTACAAAACATTAAAAGGAAAGGCTCTGGTTTCTGTTAAAGTGACAGAAAATTAAAATAAAAATAATTGCAGGCAGAAGAGTTATAAACAGAGAAGGCAGGATGCTGGCTGGAAGTGCGCAGCACGAGGGGGCTCATTTGTTGTTATGGATTATATATCTGCACCATGATTGGAGAGGTGCTATTTTGTTCTGTTTTCCAGAAGAGAATGGTTTTCTTTTTAATACTTGTGTGAGTGCCCGGTTAAGTGAACACAGGCCAAAACCTCGAGGAACAACAACAAAAAAATGGGATTGCATTCTGCTTGCAAAGAAAGCATCCAACTTCAAACAAAGAAATGGGTTGGGTACAGAGAGGCATATAACTTCGTTCAGAACACATTTGGGGACTTCGCTATAAATTGGCATGACTGATGGCTTTTTGTTTTGCTGACAGAAGGCGGACATCATTCACCGGATGTAGAACCGAAACCACCCCCACCCCCAGGGGTCTCCGCTTTCCCAGTCTCCATTTGCCTGTGACTCCAGAAAGACAAACTTCAGACTGACCAAGGTACATGGTAGACCAGACCACGCTGGGAAAAGTGTGTGTGTGTGCCTCGTTCTAGGGGTTAGGATCTCCCGTGAGAGCGAGAGCCTCCATTGCCATTTTCCCATCCCTACCTATGACAATTCCCTTAGGTCTAAGTGCAGGGCTCCACAAGCATCAAAGTCTACCTGTTGGGCTCAGTGCCTGTAGCTCAAGCGAATAGGGCGCCAGCCGCATAGATCAGAGTTGGCGTGTTCAAATTCACCCCAGGCCTGCCAAACAACAATGACAACAACAACAACAACAAAATAGCCTGGCCTTGTGGCGGGTGCCTGTAGTCCCAGCTACTTGGGAGACTGAAGCAAGAGAATCGTTTAAACCCAGGAGTTGGAGGTTGCTGTGAGCTGTGATGCCACAGCACTCTACCCACTGCGACAGCTTGAGGCTCTGTCTCAAAAAAAAAAAAAAAAGTCTACCTGTTGGTGTCCACCCCCCAAGCCTTAAGTTTTCACTCCTAACAGGATTTGGCCCAGGACATGATCAGTCCACAGTCTCCAAGTTAGGGAGGTAGCCAGGTGTTGAAAGGGTGATTCCTGCTTTGTCCCCAACTCTGAGCCTGGCACCACCTTGCCTTACTAGTGTCACCAGCAGCAGCAGCTAACAACCCAGCTCTCTCTGGTGTTGGGGAATCCACACTTCTTTGTTTCTTCTAGGTGGAGCCTGAACGCCACCTCCACCAGGAAGCCTTCCCTGATATGACTTCTCTTCTTCCTTTCCCTCCCACCCCTCACCCCCAAATTGAGTCTCCTCCACTGAACTCTTTTCTGCTGCTCCTGCTTATATGCTTTGGGGTAGGTCTCCTGCCACGCGGATGCCACCTCCTGAGATTGTGGGAGCCCCTGAGAGCCCAGCCTGCGCATTGCATCGAGGAAGTGCTCACACAGCCCAAGAGAAAGGGGTTTAGAGGAATCCGGTGAATTCCACGCATCCCAACTGCAATCGGATTATTGGGAAGTGATTACAGCTAGTGGAGGAGTTGAAAGGCGTCTACCAGGGCGCAGACCTGCACCTCCATGCCACCTTTGAGATCAGCTTGGGCTGGATCTGAGCATGGACGGCCCGGCCTGGCCTCTCCGGACACCCTCCCTTGAGCTCCGGAGTCAGCACTGAGTCTGCCTGAGCGATCCGGGATCAGCTCCTCGCAGTCCCCAGGCCTTAGCGTTCCTGCTGAACAGTGGGGACGGTGACAGTAGCTGCGGGGACGAGGCTGGGTTGAAACTGAGATCGACGTGCCCGCAAGAATCACGCCGGACACGCGCCACGCTCAGGGGGTATTCAAGCATTTTTCTTCCTGCCTTTTGCGTTTCTTCCCCTCCCTTCCAGCTGCCTGAAGACCCCGCGCCCGACGGGGACGGGTGCCAGCCAGGCTAGGGCGGCTCCAAGGGTCAGAGGCAGCGCTGTGTTGGCGGCGCGCGGCGAATAGCGCCGGGCAGGGACCAGAGCGCGGCTGGAGCGGCCACCCGGGATTGAGGTTGCGTGCTGTCAAGTCCTGTTGACAGAGGCCGAGTGGTCCTCTCATCCTTTTGCACTGTCGCTTTGCTCCCAGCTCCCTCTGGGTCTCCGACACCGAGCAGGTGTAGGGGGACCCCAGCTTCCCCTGCGAGTCTCCGAGGACTTTTCGCTGGAGGCGGGCAGGAAGGGGTTAATCGCCCCCTCAGCCCCTGCGCCGGGCGAAGGCCGCCGCTTCCCTCCGGAGGTCTCATTAGGGAAACCCACCCTCCTCGCTATTTTCCACATTTCCTCAATCAAGTGCCTTGAAATAGAGTTGCGCAAACAAAGTGGGGAGGAGCGCGCACACCTTGTCACAGCGGAGGCCCATCCAATATCTCAGCCTTGTTTGCTTTGCAATTACGGGGCTGGCGGGTGGCTGCGGTGCCACCGGGGCGAACGTGCGGCCGCGTGGGGAGGGCGGGGAGGTGTCGGGGGTGGGGGCGGGTGGGCGCCGCAGCCCAGGGCGACCAGCGCGCACAGCCGGGGAACAGCGGACAGATCTTCCCGGCTCCAGTCCCAGCCACTGAGCTCCGTGCAAGAGTAACGGTGAGATCACGTGTGGAAATGTGGACACCAGTGCGTGTCCTCCCGCTTCCCTTCGGCCTGTCCTCCTCCCCGTCCCCTTCCACGGTCCCCTTCCTTCCGTCTTCCTTGCAGGGCATCGTAGGGCCACCTGGACACCCCTTCTCCCTGCTGTTAAACAGCTTTCACCATTTGCCTTACTTTCCAGAGCTATTTATTCTCGTTTGACTTTCTGGGCAAAGGAGCTCTCAGTCTGCCTCAGGGGAGAGTACAAAGACCCAGGCCCTTTGGATGGGTCACTGCGAGCTAGTGGCCGCCCCCAGCCCCCTTTGGATTCCTTTGGGGACATTTCTGGCGCATGATTCGGCCTCTGGGTCCCTACTCGCGTGGGCCCGGCCGGGTTTGCGCGTGCGGAACGGTAGTTAACTCCAAGCAGGTCGTAAGCCTTCTATTTCACAGACAATTAAATGTTGGCTGCCGTCGGACGAAATTGTGCTCTATTCTGAGGAGCACTTTTAAAAGTTAAAAACAAAAGAAAACAAAACCAAAACAAATACTCCATTTCAAAAAGAAAATATGGCAATAAATCTCTTTTTATGGATTCTCTCTGTGTAAGTGGAAACAACGTGATTTAAATCCTTAAATTTAAACCCTACCCTTGCCCACGCCCCGCTTCCTTAGGGCACAGCTGAAGTTTCACAGAAACGTCTTTAAGGCACATTCTCCATCTCTCCCTAGGCTGGGGAGACACCTGCACATGTCACATTCAGTCTAGGTTTCTAGGTCTCAGACCCTGCCCTGCCTGCTGGGATAAGTAGCGAGGATTATCAAATGATAAGGCCTTGGATTCGAAGTCCACTTTTCACATAGATCCAGAAAGATGGGTGATGGTTTTACGATATCAAGTTAGTTTCTAAGTGGACACCCATAATCCTTTCGTGTGGATTTCTGAAGGAGATGGGTGTTGAGGCAGAGAAATATTTTTAGGACACTCTGGAGTCCATGTTAAAACGTACTTCTTCATTAAAAATGTGTAAGGTGTGGACCTACATTTGGTTGCTGGTGCTCATAAAATAAATTCATAGCCATTGAGGCCAGCAAGCCATCTCTCTACTTAAAAGTTCTTTGGTTTATAATCCCGTGTGGATTGTGTCACCACTGTTTTGTGTCTCCCTCCTGTGATATTTTGGTTTGCGATCTTCTTTGAAGCAAACCTCAAAAATGAGGCTTCATAACTGTGCAGTGACAGAGCCAGAGAATAGCATTTTAATCCACATAGACATGCACACTTCTGTGTATCTTTCCTCAGATAGTTTGCTAGCCAGCTAATTGCTTTAGTATTTCAAGAAATAGGACACAGTAGCTAGAAAGGGTACCATTTCAGAAGAATTCTAGTTCATAAAAAAAATTTGGCCTGGCACATTACTCAATGCACAAATTATAATATTACTTTCATGTGTGCTAATCTGTTTAGTATTAAAACTGCTGTAGTGTCTTAAATAGCCATTAACGTGATTTACCATGCCACTCTCAAATGGGTGATCTCCGATAATTATGAAGATCCTGATGTTAATCCCACATTTAGTTAACAACTATGAAAATAACCTAAAAACATTCTTATTCTCATATAAATGCCAGCAATTGCAATTGTAGAGGGAACACAATTACTTTTTCTCTGACATTATCCTATAAGGATATGGCTACATTCATTTCTTTTAAAATCAGAACAGTTTTCAATTACTTCTTAAAATAATTTTTTTCTGCGCAGCATTTTGCAATGCTCATAAACCATAGCAACTTTATACTGACAGATACATATTTTTCTACGTTGTTATTCATTAGCCTCTTTGCAAACTCACTAAAATAGAATAATATTTAAAAAAATCAACATATAGAGAACAAGTATTAGTTTCTACATATTTATTTAGGTAAGCTAGTGGTATTAAAATTAAAAGCATGTGCTTGGCATATAAATGCTTCTTTAGGAATTCTCTTTGAATGCATAGTTATTATTTTTTAAATCAACTCAGATTTTCAAATGCTGATTTTTCACTCTGAACAGGCATTGCATTGTTTTAAACAGTAGCTCCTGAAAAAATACCATCTTTAGCATTTTAGACTTTCAAACAACGATTGGAATTGGATAAATGCTTTCAGCTGGGAGCACTTTTCTAATACTCTTGTAGGTAATAGGATTCTTTATTTGTGCTGGGTGACAAAGGGACACTGCCTTGGACACACTGCCTGCCTTCTGCACAACATACCCCCCCCAATGGAGTTTTTCTGTGAGTTTGTGGTTCATCTTTTAAAAGAAAAATTGGTAAAATGTGAAATCAGAGAAAACGAGTAATTGCTTTTCTAACTATAACTATGAAGTGACGGCTTAAGGAGGTAAGAAAAACAGAGCAGGAGTAACATAGAAACACAAATTCTAAAACAAGCAAAGTTCATGAACAGGATTGCAGTGAGGAGTTCGATCACATAGCCGAATGGATTGGTTTTTGTTTTGTCCAATTCAGTGACTTTTAGCATTCTTTTTCTTTTCTTTTCTTTTTTTTTTTACTGTAAATTTGTAATAATCTTTATTTCAAAGTTAAAATTGAGATGTTCAATTTTGTTATATTCCTTTTACATATTGTCACAATTTTCTTTTCTTTTCTTTTCTTTTTTTTGTTGTTGGGAGTTCATTGAGGGTACAAGAAACCATATTACACTGCTTGCATTTGTTGGGTAAAGTCCCAGCATTCTTTTTCACAAGGAAGCCCAACCAAGAAAATAAATATAAATTCTTCGATATGGGAAAATACTAGCTACTGTAATTTTTAACAATAGGTTAAAATATATGTACCTTTGCTTACTATGCTATTGTTCTTTCTAATGAATGAATGATGTATCAATAGGTGTCAAAAATCATTGAATAGTTTTCAAACTGGGTTTAAATTATAATAGTTATGTGTATTCATGAAATGATTTCCACAAACTTGCTGAGAAAAAAATTTAAAAAGCTTTCTTTCTGGCAATTAATCTGGGATAACTAAAGCAAGCAAATTCCTCCTTGCCTTCCTAAGGTAATTCAGCTTTTTAAAACATTGTTCAGTTCTACATATCTTGCGTTATTCAAATAAAGATAATGGAAAGAATAAAATTACAGAATCTAATCAAATGACTATTTTTGCTGTATTAAAAATATACGTATTATATGGGGCTGTTGTATTGCTTGGTGGAATACTGAATTTTTCTTTTTCCAGATAGAGTGATATTTAATGAAGTACTTACAAAGATAAATACAATTGTTCATACAAATAAAATGGCAACAAAGTTGCATTTGAGTTTGTGTGATGTAGACTCTGCTATGTAAATTAGAATGCTTTCAAAATCATGACCTAGGCTTTTATAATGGGAGCATATGAGAAGAGAAACTCAGTTTACACAACTAAGAAAACAACCATGGAGGGGAACTTGCCCACGAAGCATTTTTCTGTTGCTAATTCTCTCTTTCGCCCCAGTACTTCCACTTGCTGTATTTAACTAAAAATGCACAGATACAACTCACTGGCCTTTTCTCTGCTGAAAAACTTTTAATATCACATGTTATTAATATAGCTACATTAGCAATTGAAAGGCTTATTCTGCTGCTATTTTTCTTCTCGTGGGTAACTATCCGAATATATATGTGTACATTATATATAATATATATCTTTTTTTTTGGAGACAATCTAACTGTCACCCTGGGTAGAGTGCCATGGCATCATCATAGTTCACAGGAAACTCTAACTCCTGGGCACAAGAGATCATCCTGCCTCAGCCTCCTGATTATTTGGGACTATAGGAGCCCACCACCACACCTGCCTATTTTTTCTGTTTTTGTTAGAGACGGGGTCTCATTCTTGCTCAGGCTGGTCTTGAACTCTTGGACTCAAGTGATCCACTTGCCTTGGCCTCCCAGAGTGCTGGGATTACAGGTGTGAGCCACCACACTGGCCATAGAATGTGACAAGTTTTAACACTAATTTTGTTGTCAAGAAATCTTAATAATGATTTCCACAAAGTTGCTATTGCACATGTAAAGGGCTATCACATAGTGATGAAGAAGACAGTCTGTGGAGTCAAAGCCACAGCTTTGAACCTCGCCCACAACAGTTATCAGCTGTACCATCTTGGGGACAGTGTCTCACTGTCCTCTGCTTGAGTTAACACATTTGTAAAAAGTGGATAATAACTGTAGACTGTCATATTGTCACGATGAACACTCAGTGAAACAATTCACACGAGGCTCTTAGCAGACAGTCTGGCCCAGAGTAGGTGCTTAATAAATGTCAGCCACTCTCTTTGGCACAGCTCTGCACCGTTAGAGTGGCACAGCGCACTTGCCTCACCAAGAGCCACTGCATGTGGGGATGTTGACAGCCCACGGATTTCCTGCAGATTTGCAGGAGGGGCCTCACTGGCTTCCAGACCTCGGGGTTGACAGAGTGATGGCAATGGCCTCTGGCTGTTTATAGGCTCTAGAAGGATGTGTGGAGAGGGCCTTAGGGCCAGAAACTCACCATACTGTCAATGCAAGTCTAGCTTTACGCCATCTTTCTCATGCCTGCCGTGCCACCTGACACGAAGGTTGAAAGTGGGGAAAAGAACCCCTTAAAGAAATAGAACTCCGACTGTCCTTATTGTGCACCCAGGCAGTGAAACATTTTAAGTACATTTACTTGCAAATTATATATCTGCACTTCTTTACTGATTTTTTTTGTATATTATAATCCCATGAAAAAAAAATTCACCAGAAAAGGCTAAGATAAAAAGAAGATTTAGGCAATAGGTTTAAATATTTGAGGGCGAGATTTAGCATCATTGGCAGTGGGTATGAATTCACATTTCGCTTCCACATTCACTGGCCTTTTCTCTGCTGAAATACTTTAATATCACAGGTTATTAATATAGCTACATTAGCGATTAAAAGGCTTATTCTGCTGCTGTTTTTCTTAAAAATACTTTGGTTTAGACTGTGTGCCATGTTTCATGCCTGCAATCCCAGTACTCTGAGAGGCAGAGATAGGAGGATCTCTTAAGCTCAGGAGTTTGAGAACAGCCTGAATAAGAGTGAGATCCTGTCTCTACTAAAAATAGAAAAACTAGCTGAGATGGTGGTGGGCCCCTGTAGTCCCAGTTATTTGGGATGCGGGAGGATCACTTGAGTCCAGGAGTTTGAGGTTGCTGTGAGCTATGATGATGCCATGGTACTCTACCAAGGGTGACAGAGTGAGACTGTCTTAAAAAAAAAAAAATAACAAGGGCCCAGCATGGTGGCTCACGCTTGTAATCTTAGCACTCTGTGAGGCTGAGGTTGGTGGATTGCCTGAGCTCACAGGTTTGAGACCAGCCTGAGCCACAGTGAGCCCAGCCTTGTCTTTAAAAATGTAGCCAGGCATTGTGGCAGGTGCCTACAGTCTCAGCTACTTGGGAGGCTGACGCAAGAGAATCACTTGAGCCCAAGAGTCTGAGGTTGCTGTGAGCTATGATGTCACGGCACTCTACTGGGGGAGACGAAGTGAGACTCTGTCTCAACAAAAAGGAAAATGTCCTAGTAATGTTAAGATAACAAAATATGTTAAATTCAAAAGTCTTGGTCCTAGTTTTTCTCAAATTGGAACTTGGCTTTGGCTAAAAATTAACCATGGCAACACCAAAAGCTGATGAAGATGTGGAGTCCCTGGGTCACTCATTCCGCTTGCTAGTGGGAATGCTCAATAGGACAGCCTCTTGGGGACATTTGGACAGTGTCTAGGAAAACTAAACTTGCAACTACTATGTGACTCAGCAATTGTACTCCTGAGCATTTACTTCAGGAAAAGGAAGACATAAAGTTCACACAGAAACCTGTACAACCTGTACTTGAATGCGTATAGCAGCTTTATTCATCATAGCCCCAAAGAGGAAAAACCCAGATGTCTTTTGATGGATAGACAGACGGTGAACCACTCTGTCAGCAGCTCCTCATGGCACGGCCACATGGTGCAGCGCTGCTCAGCATCTCTGAGGAACACGTTATCGATAAGCCAATCTCCAGCAGATTGCGCCGGGCAGAAAAAAGCCAATTCCAGAAAGTTGCTGTCCATATGGTTCCATTTCTAGAACATTCTTGAAAAGACAAAATTAGGGAAATGAAGGAAAGCTTTGTGGCTAGCAGGAGTTAAGGAGCAGTGGATAGGGAGGGAGGCAATGAAATGGACCCTGGATAATGGGAATGTACAGAACTTTTTTTTTTTTTTTTTTGCATTTTTCTTTTTTTATATATTTATTTTTATTTTATTATTTATTTATTTTTTTGTTGCTGTTGCAGTTTGGCCAGGGCTGAGTTTGAACTCACCACCTTTGGCATATGGGACCAGCACCCTATTCACTGAGCCACAGGCACCACCCCCGAATGTACAGAACTTAACTGTGTCAGGGCAGACGTCTGTTGGTCATGTGATTGTACTATATTTTTGCAAGAGGTTACCATTAGGAAAACTGGGTAGAGGGATGTGGGATCTCTCTTTTGTTTCTTATTTATTTATTATTTTTATATTTTTATATTTTTTTAGACAGAGTCTCACTATCTCGGCCTCAATAGAGTGCCATGGCGTCATAGCTCACAGTAACCTCAAAGTCTTGGGCTTAAGTGATTCTCTTGCCTCAGCCTCCAAAGTAGCTGGTACATTGTGGACAGGCGTCTGCCACAGTGCTCAGCTATTTTTTGTTTGCAGTTGTCATTGTTGTTTAGCAGGCCCAGGCTGGGCTCGAACCTGCCAGCCTCGGGTGGCGGGTGGTTGGGAGCTATATGTGCCTGGTGCTTTACCCACTGAGCTATGGGCACTGCCCAATTTTTACTTTTTTGAGACAGTCTTACTCTGTCATCCTGGGTAGAGTGCCATTGCATCACAGCTCACAGCAACCATAAACTCCTAGGCTCAAGCTGCTTCAGCCTTTGGAGGAGCTGGGACTACAGGCACCCACAATCACATCTAGCTGGTTTTTTTATTTTTAGTGGAGATGGGGTCTGGCTCTTGCTCAGGCTGGTCTTAAACTCCTGAGCTCAAGGGATCTTCCTGCCTCAGCCTTCCGGAGTGCTGGGATTACAAGTGTCAGTCACCAAGCCCAGCCTCTCTTGCTGCTTATAATTGCCTGAGAATCTACAATTATCTCAAAACAAAAAGCTTTATAAAAATGTCAACTTACTGGCTCGGTGCCTGTGGCTCAGCGGGCTAACCGTGCCAGCCACATACACCTGAGCTGGCGGGTTCGAATCCAGCCCTGGCTGGCCAAACAACAATGACGGCTGCAACCAAAAAATGGCCGGGCGTTCTGGTGGGCGCCTGTAGTCCCAGCTACTTGGGAGGCGGAGGCAAGAGACTCGCTTGAGCCCAGGAATTGGAGGTTGCTGTGAGATGCCACAGCACTCTATCCAGGGTGACAGCTTGAGGCTCTGTCTCAAAAAAAAAAAAAAAATGTTAACTTACCTTTAGGGAGTTTAGTTCTATGCTTTCAATAATTGATTGACAATAGGAAAAAGGATGGGATTGAGAATTTAGGAATGGTAAACTCTGATTTTGTCATATTGAATTGTAAAGACTGCTTTTCACCACACTATTCCAATTCCTCTAAATTTTTCTCTCTGATTTTTATTACAAATTGTTGTTCATTCCAAATGGTACTGGGGGAAATGCTACATTATCTGTCATAGGCTTTCTGCTTTACATAGGATTTTAAAATCCACCAGCTGACTGATTTATATTAATACATTAGAAGATGACTCTAGAATACATTAGATCTGAACATGACAATTTTAAAAGAAAATCAGTGTTTATGTTTCTTGTCCCCTAGTCCTGTCTTACTTCATTTTCTTCTCCTCCCCTTATTTTATTTAAACCCACATTCCTCATCTTGTAGTTTTCAGTGTAAAGCCCAGTAAGTGAGCATGCCATTGATTAAATTGGTAATGGCTCTCTTAAAATGAGAAATGAAAAGACTTACTGAGTCTCTGCATGACACATGGCTGCATTGTGTTTGGGTGTTCTCATTTTTGGTGAGGAGTAGAAGAGATTATAAATGTTATTTAAAAAAATTCACTGATGATTTGATGAGAAGATAAAGTAACAACGATATTGTAGAGGGTTTGCTGGTCTTGATTTTCTAAGTCACCAGGGCGGCCACAGGGCCCTCTGCAGACACCTGTGAATGCTGGAGAATGATTCAGTCATTGCAGAGGGGCTGCCGTCATGACAAACAGGGGTTAAATTGTGAGAATTTCAGGACATATTTTGGAGAAGGATTAAATAAATCAGGGGACGTGCTGACAGCAAATAGTATTTTTGAGTGGCTGACTTGAAACACAGAATCAGAGAATTGAGATGAATCCCAGGTGGTGGTTGGGAGCTGGAAAAAGTCCCAACGAGTTGGCTGACTACACCTAGGTTTAATTTCAGCATCGTTAAATTGTCTTTAAGCAATGACTTATTAATTGTTGCCCCAAGAAAAGATTATGCTAAGTATGGTGTTGGAATTAAGTATGTTAAGGTAGGGAACATTTTCTCTAAGTGATTTTTCTAAGACTAGGGTTAGAGGGCCCTAGAACTGCTTGAAGAAACTCAAAGTACATTTAATTCTTCTTCTTCTTCTTTTTTTTTTCCTTCGCCCTTGGTAGAGTGCTGTGGCATCACAGCTCACAGTAACCTCCAGCTCTTGGGCTTAGGCAAATTCCCTTGCCTCAGCCTCCTGAGTAGCTGGGACCACAGGCACCCGCCACAACGCCCGGCTATTGTTTGTTGCAGTTTGGCCAGGGCTGGATTTGAACCCACCACCCTTAGTATATGGGGTTGGTGTCCTACCCACTGAGCCACAGGCGCAACCCTCTTTTTTTTTTTTTTTTTTATTTTGAGGCAGAGTCTCATTCTGACACACAAAGTAGGGTGTGGTAGCGTCATCATAGCTCACGGCAACCTCAAACTCTTGGGCTCAAGCCATCCTCTTGCCTCAGCCTCCTGAATAGCTGGGACCACAGGCACATACCACCATACCTGGCTTGTTTTTCTATTTTTAGTGGAGACAGGTCTCGTTCTTGCTCAGACTGGTCTTGAACTCCTGAGCTCAAACGATTATCATCCTGCCTTGGCCTCCAGAGTGCTGGGATCATAGGTGTGAGCCACCCCATTGGCCAAAGTGCATTTAATTCTTGACAGAATGAAAAAGAATTTTAAAAATTTCATCAGTGCAATTAAGTTCTTATTTTCTTACAACAGTGAATAAGAAACTTTATCCAAGGATGCTATGGGCAGATGTTAAAATGAAGCATTTTCACTCAACTAGCTGATGGTGGGCTAACAGGGGTCACATGTCACTTCTGACACTTCTTGCCAAGGCCCTGGACTGGCCAGGTCTCCGGCCCAGCTTAATTAGGTTCCGGACGCGGACCGCTAAGTTACCTTGCTCAGGTACAGTTTCTTTTAGGTGCCTGAGGGCTATCTGCTTTAGCTGGAGAGATAAGAGAGTTTTAGAGAGAGTAAAGCAATCTTCTTAGAAAGACAGATCTTAGTCTTTAGCAGAGCTTGGTGATCTTCAGCAAAGAGACGCCATGCTGGCGCCCTGCAGGCAGGAGAGGAGACAGAGTGTGTCCGTGATAGAATGCGCATGCTCCTTGACTGCCTTCTCCTGCCTAATAGAAGGCAGATCTCGTGCCTCTCAACAGCACAGGTGCAGAGACTGCCAATTCACCACTGCTCTCATCTCGCGAGCTCTCATGCTTGTTAGGCGAGCTACATCTCTCTTCATGCCCTTTCCACCAAGGTGTTCTATTATTTATTTTTTTTTGAGACAGAGCCTCAAGCTGTCACCCTGGATAGAGTGCCGTGGCATCACAGCACAATTCCTGGGCTGGAGCGAGTCTCCTGCCTCCACCTCCCAAGTAGCTGGGACTACAGGCACCCTCCACAACACCCGGCCATTTTTGGATTTCAGCCGTCATTGTTGCTTGGTGGGCCCAGGCTGGATTCAAACCCGCCAGCTCAGGTGTACGTGGCTGGCGCCTAAGCCTGTTGAGCCACAGGCGCCGAGCCAAGGTGTTCCAGTATTGAGCAACATAGGTATTTCTTATAACTCTCACTCCTAGCCATAGGCTATATGGGCTGCAACAAACTGGTGTCAGGAAGAGAGGTTGGGGCTACAGAGCCCAGGGTGCGGACCCCCTGGCACATGGGGCATCTCAGGGCAGGACTGTGACACAGGTGTACTCCAGGGATTTCTGCTCTCACATCTGTTTGCAAGATTTTGTGTCAGCTGATCCATCTCACCTTCTAGTTTTCTCAACAAATAGGCAAAGAGGAAACAAAAACCAAAACCAAAGTCCCCAAACTATAACAACAATACAAGCAAAGCTCGGACCAAAACAAAAACTGGGCTGGTTTCATGAGGTTGACTTGACCTCGGGAAAAAAAATGATAAAATTTTGAGAGGAGGCTGGGCTCAGTGGTTCGTGCTTATAATCCTCTAAAATCCTCGAAGTCTGGGAGGCCAAAAATTATAGGGACAAAAATTTGCACAGCATGATGAATAGCATTACATGAAATTTTGGAAGTTGATCAAAGTCCACACTACAAGCCAGGTGCAGTGGGGACTCACATCTGTAATCCCAACACTCTGGGAGGCTTAGGTGGCTCACACCTGTAATCCCAACACTCTGGGAGGCTGAGGTGACTCACACCTGTAATCCTAGCACCCTGGGAGGCTGAGGTGGCTCACACCTGTAATCCCAACACTCTGGGAGGCTTAGGTGGCTCACACCTGTAATCCCAACACTCTGGGAAGCTGAGGTGGCTCACACCTGTAATCCCAGCACCCTGGGAGGCTGAGGTGGCTCACACCTGTAATCCCAACACTCTGGGAGGCTGAGGTGGCTCACACCTGTAATCCTAGCACCCTGGGAGGCTGAGGTGGCTCACACCTGTAATCCCAACACCCTGGGAGGCTGAGGGGCTCACACCTATAATCCTAGCACTCTGGGAGGCTGAGGCAGGAGGATCTCTTGAGGTCAGAAGTTCAAGACCAGCCTGAGCAAGAATGAGACCCTGTATCTACTAAAAATAGAAAAACTAGTCAGGCATAGTGACGGGCACCTGTAGTCCCAGCTACTTGGGAGGCAAAGGCAGAAGGCTCACTTGAGCCCAAGAGTTTGAGGTTGCTGTGAGCTATGATGCCATGGCATTCTACCAGGGTGACAGAGAGAGACTGTCTCAAAAAAAAGAGAAGTCCACCCTACGTCAGAAACTAGAGGTGATGATGATGATAATAATACAAATAATAGCACATCCCCTGAGTCAAGACTTGTTCTAACTGCATCTCTCATATTAACTTATTAATTCTTCACAATTACTCAATAAGGTGCTATTATTATTATTACATATTTTTTGAGACAGAGTCTTCCAAGTAGCTGGAATCACAGGCGTGAGCCACCTCGACTGGTCTAAGGTACCATTTTTATCCCTATTTTAGAGACAAGAGACTGAGGCCCAAAGAAGTGCCGAGGGTCCCGGAGTAACACAGGCAGGAGTGGAGTCCGTGCAGACCGGCTGCGCCGTCACTGTGCTCTCTAATTCACGGTCAGTCGCGGATCACCGCGTGTGTACTGAGCGTCACGTATGGAAGGGGTTGGGCTTCGTGGAGGCCGGGCAGATGTCTCCGCTTTCTCTGAGGCTGTAGCTTGTTAGATGCTAGTGAGTTATGGCCGAGGCGGGAGGGTCCCTTGAGCTGAGGAGTTCAAGACAAGCCTGAGCAAGAGCGAGATCCCTTCTCTACTAAAAATAGAAAAACTAGCTGGGTGTGGTGGCGGGTGCCTGACGTCCCAGTTCCTCGGGAGGCTGAGGCAGGAGGATCTCTTCAGCCTGAGAGTTTGAGGTTGCTGTGAACTATGATGATGCCACAGTACGCTTACATGGAGCAGAGAGTGAGACTCCACCTCAAAAACAGGCAAACAAAAGAAAGCCAAAGAAAGGCTAGGGAGTTCTTTACAAAGGCCACTTTACAAAGAACCTGCTGATGTGGGAAAGGCCCAGTCAGCGTTTGCATGTACGTTGCCTTTGATGCAAGATCCTTCATCCCTTGGTGAGGCTGGCTCCCACGCAGCCTCGGCTGTCTTCTTCCTTCTGCTCCCCGTCTGAGGGGGCTCACCTCAACGGGGACCCTCAGTGTCGGCCTCCTTCACTGTCCTCTGCCGGATGTCTCCAGTTACAGGTCCCCACCTGGATGTGGGATTGTAACGTGATTGTGCCGGTCTGGGCAGTGGTGGCGGGAAGGAAAGGAGGGCTGGGGGATCTCAGAAGGCAGGGCTGGGGTTATCTCATCTTTGCTTCGTCATCCAACTCAGGAATGTGACCCTGGCTTTGCCAACTCATGCACGGTTTCAAGAGGGGATTTAGGAGGTAACCCCCACCCAACGGCTCTCTTCTTTTATACTAAGGAAGGTTCAAGCTATTTCTGAACATAAATTCATGTCTGTTATCTCCGACCTCTGCCTAACCAATTCTGTCTGGATCTTTTGAACATTTTAAGACTATTTCTTCCTGGGATTCAAACTCAGAATTAAAAAGAATTAACTGCATGAGGTAGATCTGAAGTTAGTTTTTTAAGAACTTTATCTTTTCTTTCCTTT